>CAUYQV010040746.1:0-29776 GCA_963574575.1 Galagoides demidoff
TAGCTGTCTTTCCAGATCTTCCTCAGTGTCAATGATGTTTATATCTTCTTCATCTTGATGCTGTGTCTCATCTTCATCTTCGCTGCTACTGCTGAGGTCATTGAATATCTCCCGCAGCTCATCATGTTCTAATGAGTCATGGCCCTGCCTGTGACCAGACATTCCTGGAGAAGAGATATCAAGGCCTTGATTTTCTGTTTCTTTTGTTTCATCTTCAGCAATTATTTCCCACCGAGTACTGACAGCTTCAGCATCTGTACTCAGCAACCGTTTCACTTCTTTTTCCACATCTGGAGATTCAATATATTTCTTTTTTGCAGTCTTCCGGAATCTTCTTTTTCTGACATTTTTTAAAGGCAGAGTAATACCATGGTTCCAGACAAACTTTTTCTCTTTGTCCTTATCCTTCTTCTTATTTGCCTTTGGATCAGCACTGGCAACTGGTTCCTCCACAGGAGGATACAGATCACCATCAACTGAGCACACAAGCATCTGACAGACATCAGCTGTCTTGTAAAAGGTTTTCTTATCAATGGTTTTCAAACTTTCCATAACACAGGGCAGATCTACCAATTTTGAGGCCAATGGAACCCGGTCCACTCTGACGATTCCATGACGTCCATCAGGATGTAATTCAATTGTCAGTCTGTCCTTCAGGTTGACATGACCAGACTGCACTGCCCTCCTCACAGTAGAGGCATATTCTGGAGGTAGGCGTAAGATAAATTGGCTCTCTAGTTCATGAGGAGCATCATCTTTGCTCTTACTCATCTTAACTTCTTTGTGACTCAGTTCTCCTCTATTTAACACTTGTTGCACTAAAAAGTTCCAGCTACTGCAACAGTTCAAAAGATCAGTTTGTTATAAACTGAAATCTGTAATTACAAGGAGTTCCAAATAGCACAACAGAGAAGAGTTTATATTGTCTTAATTTTGAATTAAGTCCCAAGTCTTTTCTCTAAATATGCTGTGACTAAATACAGCCTTTACGGACACAAAGGCTCAGAGTTACGTTCGTTAAATCTACGAGATGCAATGCCAAGTTCCAACCTCTAGGGGCCGCTGCAGAGAGAACTAGCTAGGGCGGAGGAAAGCAAATGGCGGCTCCCGCCGAACGATTTTCGGCACAGAAAGTAAGGCCCAGCAGACACTCCCAATCCACAAACTTTCCCGGAACAAAGTTATTCAGAAAGCGGGGCGCAGTGAGCTCTCTTCGCCTCCGGTACTTACAATCCAGTGATGATTATAAAGTCTGCTTCCCCAAGGCGGCGAGAACGGTAGAAGCAGCCGCTCGCAGCAAAGCGGCAGGGCGCCGAACGTCTCCTTTTCGATTCTTTTGTTCTCCCTGCAGCTTGGCAAAGTGATCCACTACTGATTAGCAATGAAAAGACTCAGAATGGGCACCGCGAAAACTCGCTGAAACCCGCAGCTCTGAGCGCCAAACGGAGAAGCCCAAGAAGCCTCCGTCCGGAGCCGCAAACTCCACAGAAATGGAAGCGGTACGTCACGACGCTGGGCGGGAGACGACTGTGAGTGACAGCACGACCGAGGCGGAAGTACGTATCAGCGCAGGGTGCGCACGCGCAATAGCGCAATTTCGCTGCCTCTCCCCGCCCCCCCCGCCCGCGAGACTCGTCTTCTCGCGAGAATTTCTTTTTCCGGGATGAAAATGAGAATGTTTCATAAAGAGCTATTGATTTGAAAATGTTTAGAGGTGACAATTGCAAAAAAGACATAAGCCCGGCCCTCGCTAAGCAACCATTTTTATTGGATCGCCGTGGAGCTGGATAGCTTCTGGGCTTCTGTGTGATTACCGGAGATAAGGGAGTCCTGGCAGTAAGCCTCTTTGATTCGGGAAACTTCTCGGATGCTCCTGGGGTATATAAAATTTGATGCCAATACACGAATTTGTAATTAACCATACAGTGCCTTTTACTGAACCCAAAACAATAGAGTGAGGAGGACATGCCGCCCATTATGTACTTCAACATCTGTATTTTGTTAATTATGAAAATAGTAGGGGAATGGTGCTTCTGGGTTTGTTTCCTTTTTGGAAGACCCATAAGCCTTAGGGGTTCTCAACCTAAGGGTAGAACGACCCTTTCACAAGGGTAGCCTAATATCAGATATTTACATTACTATTCATAACAGTAGCAAAAATTACAGTTATGAAATAGCAACAATAATTTTATGGTTGGGGGTCACCACAACATGAGGAACTGTATTAAAGGGTTGCGGCATTAGGAAGGTTGAGGGAACAAGAGGTGATTCCTCTTTTTAATGTGCTTTACGTAGATGTAAATGTAAACAGAGAAATAAGTGTTCTTCTGGAAGCAAAGTTCATCTTGGACATAACTGTCTCATAGACTGTTGGTCTGATTAAAGTAGAATGTAAGTGAAGTATTATTTCCTACTTTTTAAATTACTTTGGATTTTTTTTTTCTCTCCACCGCTACTATTTTGCTGTTTTCTGCTTGTTTCTTCTATGGAAAGTCAGGTATTAATCAACACATACTTTCAGTATTTTAATGTAACTGTGCAACACTTTCTACTTCTATTTATTTTTTAAATGGATCTGTTCCATAGAGCACCAAGGTCATTCAAAATTTAATCTCTGGCCAGGCGTAGTGGCTCACGCCTGTGATCCTAGCACTCTGGGAGGCCAAGGCAGATGGATTGCTTGAGTTCAGGAGTTGGGGACCAGCCTGAGAAAGAGGGAGACCCAGTCTCTCCTAGCCTAGGTTGTGGCGGGCGCCTGTAGTCTCAACTACTTAGGAAGCTGACGATCTCTTGAGCCTAAGAGTTTGTAGTTGCTGTGAGTTACAAAGCCAGGGCACTCTACCTAGGGCGACAGAGTGAGACTCTTGTCTAAATAAATAAATAAATTTTCTGTCCTCTAAAGTATTTATAATTGCCCCTAAATCTGAGAGAACATTCTTAAAATGCAACTAACTTTACAAAATGTGCTTTATTGTTTTGACTGAAAGCTCCATGATAGTGAATTTTTTCTATTTTGCTCATTGTGTCCCAGTGCCTAGTACCAGAACATGGGAGCAATGTAAAAAATATTTCCTAACTGAATGAAACAAATTGATATATCTTAGAAAGACATATAGTCTAAATCCTATAATTTGTGAGAGAAAATACCCTCTTTGTTGCCTTAAATGAGATAGAGTCAGTTTATATGCATTTCCTCCCTAGTCAAAAACCGTGCTAGTGATGAAGTGGGGAGGTTTACTGATATTTTGTGTGAGTGTCGTTTATGTAGACTGTGATATTGTATTATAAGGGGAAATTAAATAGCCTGACACCGATTTGATTTTTTTATTTAATTTTAAAACTGAAATATGCCCTTCCAAGCTGGGCACCATAGCTCACCAGTCCTGCCGACCAGGACTGCCAACAATTAGATCCTTGCCTGATTAAGGGGGAAAAAAAGAAGAAGAAAAAGAAAGAAAAACACAAGCCATACCAGGTGTAGTGGCTTAGGCCTGTAACCTGCCACTCTGGAAGGCCCAGGCAGGTGGACTGCTTGAGCTCAGGGGTTTGAGACCAGCCAGAGCAAGAGAGACTGTCACTGCTAAAAATAGAAAAACTAGCTGGGAATTGTGGTAGGCACCTGTAGTCCCAGCTGCTTGGAGGCTGAGGCAAGAGGATAGCTTTAGCCTAGGGGTTTGAGGCTGCTGTGGGTTGTGATGCCATGGCACTCCACCCAGGGTGACTAAGATTCTATCTCAAAAAAAAAAAAATTATGCCCTTCTAGATAACTGTGCATTATTTCTCTTTTCTTTATAATGTGTTGACGCATATTAGGTAATTTATCTATACTTTTCAGATGACTTATTTTCTTTTTTCAAAGGTAAAATTTTTCCATTTGTCCTTTGATTATACTTGAGTTTACTTATTTTATAGATAAACGATTTAACTTGCTAACCTCTACAAAGTACTTTATTTATGCTTATAGTACATGAAAACAATCCATATGTTACTTGGCATTTAATTCTCTGTGAGTTTCATGATGCTCAAATTCTTGTCAGAGGAATAACTTGAGAAAATTCTGTACAATTCTAATTTGCCAACATTATGATATATTTTATTGTATTGTATTGTATTTTTTTTTAGAGACTGAGTTTCACTATGTCGCCCTCGGTAGAGTGCTGTGGCATCACAGCTCACAACAACCTTAAACTCTTGGGCTTAAGGGATTCTCTTGCCTCAGCCTCCCAAGTAGCTGGGACTATAGGCGCTTGCCACATGCCCAGCTATTTTTTTGTTGTTGTTGTTGTAGTTGTCATTGTTATTTGGCAGCTCCTGGCTGGGTTCCAACCCTCCAGCTCTGGTGTATGTGGCTGGCACCCTTAGCTGCTGAGCTACAGGCACTGAGCCTATGTTGTATTTTAGTTAGTAAACTTAAACAGAAGGTTGTCAGACATAATGAAAAGGATTCGCTAAAGTTTTTGTAAAGTATCTAAGTCCTCAGGCTGAAACATGTTCTCTGCTTTTGAGTTTAACAATTTTCTAAATGCTATTTTGGGGAAGAAAATTATATTGACCCTAAAACTGTAAAGGATGTGCCATAGCTTTTGGTGATAAACTCCAAATTTATGAAAGAATTACACTACTGTGGTTGTTCCATAGAATATCTGTGGCACCTGTGAACCAAAGATTTGGGGATAGCAATAAATTCCCCACTGTGTTAACAATTTAACAAGTTTTCCAAAGGCTTCGTATCTATGATTAAGGAGTATGGCAATCAGACTACTACTAATCCTGTATGTTTGAAAATTCCCTTTAACACACTTTCAAGTTCATCGAAGGGTTGCTTATACTTTGGAGGTTAAAAGAAATTTTGAGTGATGACAGAGTCATGTTTATATTTTGGAGGTAGAAAATTATAGGAGTGAGGAAGTAGCAAACATCAAAAAAAGCAAGCAAATGTACTGCTTTATCAATACATATTTTAAAGGTAAAAATTAAGTTAATTAAAGATGTGTAGCAGTTCTTGTATCAAGTAGGATGCTTTCTGTAGGAAAAAATCAAAACCTAAGGTATAGTGGTTTAAACAATAAGAAAGTCTATTATCTCAAAAACCAGGGGGCCTAGAATATCTTTGTCCAATAGAAATATAATGTAGGCCACAGACTTGAACCACAGATGCAATTTTAAATTACCTAGTAGCCACAGTAAAATGGCAAAAAAAAAAACCAAATGAAATAAATTTTAATAACTTTAATATACCTAAAATATAACTGTAACATATAATCAATGTAATATTAATAATACATTTTACATTTTATTTTGTACTAAATCTTCAGATTCTGGTATGTGTCCTACATTTACAGCACATCACAATCTGTACTAGCCACAGTTAAGTACATGGCTAATGGTTACTGTATTGACCAGTATAGATCTAGAAGTATAACTGCCTCTAGGCATGATACAGTCATGGCCTAACACAAATTGTTTTTATCTTCCTAATATTGAGGAATGAACACTTATTTATACCTATTTATACTTTCAGCTCTGCTTTCCTCATAAACTTCCAAAGGCTGTGGTAACATGATACTGACCAGCAGTAACTCAAGAACTTCTTTTCTTGTCCATGGCAAGTTAGCAGAGTGGCTATCCCTGCTAGACAGTCTGTTTTTCCATCTAACTGAACCAAGAGAGGCATGTACTTCTTCTGGCTCAGTAATACTCACCAAGGAACTAACTGTTGGAGAGAGGTGATATTTGGTGACGTCTGGAGACATTTTTGGTTATCACCACTGCAGAGAAGGGATCTACTGGCATCTAGCATGTAGAGGCCAGGGATACTACTAAACATCCTACAAGGTATAGAACAGTTACCCACTTCAAAGAATTACCTGATTCAAAACAGTGCCAAGATTGAAATTCCTTGCCCTAAGCTTATATTCCTAACTAGACATTTTCAAGAGGATGAGATTACCATTGTTGTTTTAGATTTATCAGATCTTACCACAGCTGTGAATAGGTTCTGCTTCCTTATAGGCACATGGAGGGTAGATAATTAAAAGAAGTGTTAAAGGAGAAGAAAGGGTTTAGTGCTTGTGAAAGGGCTGGTTATTTGGAATTATAAAAGTATGCATATGCATCAAATGTAAATTCTTTTTGTCAATACTTATCTAATGCAATTACTGGTGATTTTAAACTTTTATCAGTATTTTCTACCTTTTTATAGTGAAAATTTCTCTTACATAGTTAAATTTACAGTGAGAATTTTTTATACTGTATAATAATTTTTACACTGGGTAATTTCTTCAGTAGACCTTTTTTTTTATTAAATCATAGCTGTATACATTAATGCAGTCAGGAGGTACAATGTGCTGCTTTTATATACAATTTGAAATATTTTCATCAAATTATTTATCAAATATTTTCATCAAACTTATTAATAAATTTTAATAATTTAAAACATTGGGTGTAAATTTTGTGGAAAGACCATTTTATTAATTTTTTGTCAAAAAAATAATTATTTTCAACCTTTATACTAAAACAGCTGGTATTCTAAAATAAGTCTTAGTGTCTCATGAGAACTTTCAGATAGAGTGAGCAATAGATAAATACTGGGCCTCTAGGTACTGGTGTTAGCCAATGTGTGGCTGGAGTGAAGCAAAGCAATCCCTGAAGGCTTTTGAGAAACACATCAAGAGAACTCTGCAGCCCTCCCTTTCACAGTCTGTTCCAGATATCTTGGTCAAAAAATCAGAATGTTTAATGACCCTGAATGAGGCTCTGCCTTTTCTTTCCAGTGTACATTTATAACCTAGAAGCAGGGAGCAACTTGTAGCAAGGGGTGTTCAGATGAGAAGCCTCAGGAACAAGACATGAAGGAAGAATTTCCCCACAGTGAAGGTGCAGGAAGTGCTATTTCTCTTCCTACTGTCTTTGTTTTGCCTAGAGAACTACATAGCAGATGTACTACAAGATTCTGGAAAAGAGGCCAAAGGTTTAAAGGTAGGGAATCTTGCTCAAGAACTATTTCTCGGTGACCCAGAAACTGTAGTGCTAAGAAGCCCTCCTTTACTGCCAGGGAAAAAAGCAGAGATGAACTTGAAAATGACAGGATAGACTTACCAGAAATGCCAAAGGATAGGCTTCTTAAATTTGAAAACATCAAAAATTACATAAATGGGGCAGTGCCTGTGGCTCAAAGGAGTAGGGCGCCAGCCCCATATGGCAGAGGTGGCGGGTTCAAACCCAGCCCCAGGCCAAAACTGCAAAAAAAAAAATTACATAAATGTTTTTCACATAAACATATTCATCCTGGATATAAATAACATAATGGCTTTTAGTACACATTTTGTTTTGGAAATTCTGGAAAAGGTCTTAATAGGAATGTTTAAACTCTTTTAAATCCATAGTAGATTTGGACACACTAACAATTTATCATCCCTCCCTGCCTCCAGAAGTAAAGGAGAGCACTAAAGTAGTAAATACTCTGAGTTTCTGTTGAAGAAACCCAGCACCTGGCACTGTGGTACCCACCTATAGTCCCAGTCAAAGGCTAAGAAAGGCAGATTGCCTGAGGCCAAGAATCCAGGGTGCAATCCCTAGCCTGAGGGATGGTCTTTTATTAAAAAGGAAGAAAGAAAAACCCTGAACTGGAGGGGCAGAGCTGCTATCACTTAGTGGTAGGAAAGGGGCAGAACAGCTCAAGGCAAAATACAGGCTACAGATGTTAATGCCAGTCTTCAGATACTGAGTCACCCTGTGTACAGCAGAATTAGTTTACAGAGCATCCACTCTCCACCTCCCCTTCTGCATCCTACAGGCTGCCTAGATACTATCTTTAAGGCAGAGTTATACACTTTCACACAATCTAACAGGGCATACAGAATAGATAATCCTGTCCAATGACAGAAATATTGGAAGAGTAACACTTAGAACATGGAATAGAAGAAAAGAGTGAATGAAAGCAGTTTGAAGGTCCTGCTTGAAATGGAGGTTGAGAAGTATTAATATAATGCAGGTATCTTTCAGTTGAATGTCTAATCCCATTCTAGGTAAGAACTGTGGTTGCAATAATCAAAACAACAAAACCGAAACATCTGTTTAAATGGAAGGTGAAAATAGATAGCAATGGTCACACTGGCAAGTAGTTCACCTCCAAGAATTTATAATTCTTTGTCAGCTACTGACAGAATCTTAAACTGGGAGCAGACCCTACACTACTGTCACCATCAGAGCCACCAACAAAGACAAGTTGTCCCTCTCCTCCAGTACAAGCATCACCCTATATATCATCTGTATCAACAAAGATACACCTGTTATGCAACAAGCCTCCTGTTTGTTACAGGAAACACCTACGCAGTGTTTCCAATACATATTTTAGTATTTCCCACCCAGATTTAGAGTACCAGTATCGCATGCCTCTTATTTCTTCCTCACCTGGCACCATGGGTGCTGTGATCCTTTGTGTTGGTGAGTACAGAGTACAAAGGTGCAGACTACCTTTGAGCTGATTCTGCAGGTTGGTGACCAGGGTTCAACTGGCCCACTGTCACTCTGACCCTGTATGGGATAGTGGGCAACCGCTAATAAAACAAAGAGAATACTATGCCAGGAACTTCCGCCAGGCACATTCCACTTTGACCCTGCATCACACACAAAGCAACCCAGCCACCTGGTCACCAAAGCAGACATCACCTGAGAAACAAGGACTGCTGTCCTGTTGTACTTCAGGCCAGCTAACCTAGCTCTTCAGCCTTGGATGTGCACAATCTAGGTGTGCACTGTGCTAGATGCAGTGCAGAGATGGTGGAGATACAGTCTTCCAGGGTTTGCCAGCCACTACAGGCGATGGCAAGTTGTCACACTACCCCTAGTCTCAGCCCACAGTTTGCATGTGTTGCTTCTGGACTTCAGTGATCACCAAGCACCTACTACCAAGCAGGACAACCTGCAGTTTTATCTGGTGGTGGCCTTGGTATTGTTCTCTATGCTGTTTCTCCTCCAAATTACTATGGCCATTGCCCTGAACCTGCAACACTCCTCTAGTCCTGTCACCTGGGTTTGCTTTCAGCCTGGTCTTTCTTTCAAGCCTGGATTGAGAATTGCCCTTGATTTAAACAAAGGAGATTTACCCTGTTCCTACAATCTGTATGTGGCATCAGATATTACAAAATCTCAGTTTTTTCAAATGAACTCAAGAAACATCTTTCAACTGGATATTCTCTGTAGTGCCGGCAATGAAGCCTTAAATGTTACACTGGATTCAAATGTATTCATATGTGTTTGGATATTTTTATTTCATATGCATTATCCTTTTATTAATCATCCTGTGTGTTTGTTGTTGCTGAGGGTGTTTAGTAACTAGTTTTGTGTGTGTATATATTAATTTGCCTCATTAGCTCTCAATTACTTTGGGGGAAAAGTTGGGGGCCTATTAATGTATATTCTGAAAAGTTACATTTTCTTGAAAGAGTTCCATCCTTGCAATATTGAAAGAAGTTCATTATATCTTTAAATTTCTACTCTTGGGCTCTATGTACTTGTCTTTGAGAACCCAAGAAACTGTAGATTTGGTTATATAATAACAAATTCTCTTCTCAAGAACTATTCCTTCCTTCCTCCCTTCCTTCCCCTCCCACTCTTTCTCTTCCTCCTTCCCTTCCTTTTCTTCCTTGCTTTCTTTTTTTTTTTTTTTGAGACAGAAGTTCACTATATCACCCTTGATAGAGTGCCCTGGGATCACAACTCACAGCAACCTCAAACTCTTGGGCTTAAGTGATTCTCTTGTCTCAGCCTCCCAAGTAGCTGGGGCTACAGGTGCCTGCCACAGTGCCCAGCTATTTTTTTTTCTGTAGTTGTCATTGTTGTTTGAAAGGCCTGGGCTGGGTTCAAACCTGCCAACTCTGGTGTATGTGGCTGATACCCTAGCCACTGAGCTACAGGCACTGAGCCCTTTCCTTTCTTTTGAGATAGAATTTCTTTCTGTTCCCTGAGCTCAAGTGCAGTGGCATCATCATAGCTTATTGCAACGTCAAACTCCTGGACTCAGGCAGTCCTGCCTTGGCCTCCCAAAGTGCTAGGATTACAGGCATGAGCCACACAGATGGGGTCAAGAGCTATTCTTGTGACTTTTGATTCTTTTCTCATTTTCTGAACTTTTCTCAATCATGGTGTCCTTGGTTTGTCTTCTAGTATCTGGTTTAGTTTACTCTTGAAAATGTCAAACTCTGGAATGCAGGTAATATACTTCTCTAGTTTGGGTAAAGATAAATAAATTAAGCCTGAGATTAGTTAGTAACCTTTTATTGATACTACAGTGCATAAAAGAAGAAAGGCAACATCCTTCATGGTTTAAAAATGCTGCTACTTAATGAAACTAACTTCTCTTAGGGAAAATATTAACTGTTTGTAGAAGAATACATATATATTATCCTAATATCTTTTCTAAAAAATAAAGATCTGGCAGTTTTTCTTTTCAGTTATGAAGAATATCATAGCCTTTCTCTTTCCTAAACTTAAAGTCTAAAGTATATAATTGTGTGACTTTTTCCAATGCAACTCTTAAAAACCCAATGTTATTTTTATTCAAAATGTATTTATTAGCTTTAGGCAAATTTTCAAAAACCCACATAATTCATAGATGCTTGGGAAAATAAAGACAAAGCTAAATTATGTTCTTATTATTTGGGGGTAAATTTTTTAAAACCCACATAATTTATAGATGATTGGGAAAACAAAGACAACGTTAAACCACGTCCTTCAGGAGCCAAAGGTTTCTGACAAATATTCAAGGCACAGTGGAAAAAATGTGATGGTCCAATTTTTTTTTAAGTCTAGCTTATATCTGAAAGTTTATTTTTTCCCCTCAATTTTTTATTCTCCAGTCAAAGGGAAGCTGTGTACCTGGGAAATGATCAAGTGATTGAGATATGCTACAGAAAACGTATAGGGATGATTTTTTTCCTCTTTGTGATATTAGAGAGCAAACAGGGAAAGCAGATAGTTTGAGGTTTCTGGTATTCTACAGACTGCAATTTAGCAACGTTTAGACAAGTTTTAAGTACATTAAAAAGAGCAGTATCCATTTTATACATGCATTATAGAATTTTTTTCAATATTGTTTCTTAACAATAAACTAAGTCTTAAAAATACCAGGTTAATGAGAAGAGAAAATTTAAATATTTTCTGGAAGTGCAGTAACTAGTTAGGACTCTGGGCGTCGCTGTTCAACAATCTGGGCGATACCAGCAGACCTCACACGGAGGGGGGGGAGGGACAGGAAAAAAAAAAAACAACAACACCTTGTGTTTCTTAGAACCTCGGTCACTACCAGATTGAAAACTGCCTCCCTGAGGCTGCCCAAATCCTTCTTCTGGAGGACTCTTCGCTCAGAATTCTCCTGAAAATTTAGGCTCTGAAAAGCAGAGGAACTATCCCCTTGGTACTGGACTAGGAGAAAACCACGAAGGGAGAGAGAAATGAAGATTCCGGCGAATCTGACCTGCTGCAGCAGGCTAATGTTACTGTGCCTTTTTCTGGAGCTGCTATTGGAAACTGAGGCTGAGAACATCCACTACTCAGTGCCAGAAGAAATAGACAAAGGTTCCTTCGTGGGCAACATCGCCAAGGACCTAGGGTTACAACCCCAAGAGCTGGCAGACCGCCGAGTCCGCATTGTCTCCAAAGGTAGGCTGCAGCTTTTCGCTTTGAACCCGAGAAGTGGTAGCTTGGTCTCTGCGGGCAGGATAGACCGGGAGGAACTTTGCGCTCAGAGCACTCCATGTCTTGTGAGTTTTAACATCCTCGTTGAGGATAAAATGAAGCTTTTCCCTGTTGAAGTGGAAATAATTGATATTAATGACAACACACCCCAATTTCAGTTAGAGGAACTGGAATTTAAAATGAATGAAATAACCACTCCAGGAACCAGGATCCCTCTGCCTTTTGGGCGAGACCTTGATGTGGGTATGAACTCACTCCAGAGCTACCAACTCAGTTCCAACCCCCATTTCTCCCTAGATGTGCAACAGGGACCTGATGGGTCCCAGCACCCAGAGATGGTGCTGCAGAATCCACTAGACAGAGAAAAAGAAGCTGTCCACCACCTCATCCTCACAGCCTCTGATGGAGGTGACCCAGTACGTTCAGGGACCCTCCGAATTTGTGTCCAGGTGGTGGATGCAAATGACAACCCTCCAGCGTTTACTCAGGCACAATACCACATAAGTGTCCTAGAAAATGTGCCACTGGGCACTCAGCTAGTCATGGTAAATGCCACCGACCCAGATGAAGGAGCCAATGGGGAAGTAACATACTCCTTTCACAATATAGACCAGAGAGTGGCCCAAATATTTCATTTAGATTCTTATACAGGAGAAATATCAAATAAAGAACCACTGGATTTTGAAGAATACAAATTTTATTCAATGGAAGTTCAAGCTCAGGATGGTGCAGGGCTCATGGCCAGAGCTAAGGTATTGGTGAATGTTTTGGACATAAATGATAATGCCCCAGAAGTGACCATCACCTCTCTCACCACTGCAGTTCCAGAAAACTTTCCTCCTGGGTCCATAATTGCTGTCATCAGTGTGCAGGATGAAGACTCTGGAGACAATGGCCACACCACATGTTTCATTCCTAGAAATCTACCCTTTAAATTGGAAAAGTTGGTTGATAATTACTACCGTTTAGTGACTGAAAGAACACTGGACAGAGAACTTATTTCTGTGTACAACATCACTGTGACAGCAACAGATCAGGGAACTCCAACCCTCTCTTCTGAAACCCACATTTCCCTGCTAGTGACAGATATCAATGACAACCCCCCAATCTTCCATGAGGACTCCTATTCTGCCTACATTCCTGAAAACAACCCCAGAGGTGCCTCCATCTTCTCGGTGAGAGCCCACGACTCAGACAGCAATGAGAACGCACAAATCACTTACTCCCTTACAGAGGACACCATCCAGGGGGCGCTCTTGTCCTCCTACTTCTCGATCAACTCTGACACTGGGGTTTTGTACGCACTGCGATCCTTTGACTATGAGCAGTTCCGGGACTTGCAATTTAGAGTCACAGCGCGCGACAATGGGAATCCTCCTCTCAGCAGCAACGTGTCGCTAAACCTGTTCGTGCTGGACCAGAACGACAATGTTCCCGAGATCCTATACCCTGCCCTCCCCACAGACGGTTCCACTGGCGTGGAGCTGGCACCCCGCTCTGCAGAGCCTGGCTACCTGGTGACCAAGGTGGTGGCAGTGGACAGAGATTCGGGCCAGAACGCCTGGCTGTCTTACCGCCTGCTCAAGGCCAGTGAGCCAGGGCTCTTCTCCGTGGGGCTGCACACGGGCGAGGTGCGCACTGCGCGGGCCCTGCTGGACAGAGACGCGCTGAAGCAGAGCCTTGTGGTGGCCGTCCAGGACCACGGCCAGCCACCTCTCTCAGCCACGGTCACGCTCACAGTGGTAGTGGCTGACAGCATCCCTGATGTCCTGGCTGATCTGGGCAATATCAAGACTGGAGCAGATCCCGATGATTCAGGCCTCACACTGTACCTGGTAGTGGCAGTGGCTGCGGTATCCTGTGTCTTTCTTGCCTTTATCATATTGCTGTTGGGGGTCAGGCTTCGACGGTGGTACAAGTCACGCCTGTTTCAGCCTGCTGAAGCTGGGGTGGCGTGCGTACCCGCCTCGCACTTCGTGGGCATGGATGGGGTGCGGGCTTTCCTGCAGACCTATTCCCATGAGGTCTCCCTCACTGCGGACTCGAGGAAGAGTCATCTAATCTTTCCCCAGCCCAACTATGCGGATACGCTCATCAGCCAGGAAAGCTGTGAGAAAAAGGATTTTCTATCCGCACCCCAGTCTTTACTTGAAGACAAACCGGAAACATTTTCCCAGGTAATCTTTCGTAGTGAATTTATAAGCTCTCTAGATAAAAATAATTTATGGGGTGGCGCCTGTGGCTCATTGAGTAGGGTGCCGCCTGCAGTTCAGTGAGTAGGGCGCTGTTCCCATATACCGGAGGTGGCAGGTTCAAATCCAGCCCCGGCCAAAATAAGCCCCAAACTGTAATAATAGTAATAATTTGTGGTCTTACTTACTCGATATCACTTTTTACTATAAACATGTTCACTCAATATCACTTTTTACTATAAACATATTCTTCTAACCCATATATCTTTGTAGATTTCTTTTTTTTTTTTTTGAGACGGAGCCTCAAGCTATACCCCCGGGTAGAGTGCCATGGCATCACAGCTCATAGCAACCTCCAACTCCTGGGCTCAAGCGAGTCTCCTGCCTCAGCCTCCCAAGTAGCTGGGACCACAGGTGCCCGCCACAACGCCCGGCCAGAGCCCTTTTACTTTCAAAAAACTAAGACTAATTAAAATTAGTGTTTTCAGATGTTTGATTTCATCTTTCTTTTCAAATTATATTTATTTTCAAATAGGTGTAAAGTGAAACCTAGTCATTTAGAACTTGGTGTTTGATGACAAAAAAAATCACTTGAGGTTTAGGGCAGCGTATTATGTGGATAAAAGAAGTACTGAAATACATATGCCACGTAGAGCAGATAGGTTAAAAAGGAAGTGGACACTCAGTGTTCCACAAGTTGAAATGAATGGAAAAATCATCACCTACAATGGTTTATCAGCCAGATTAAATTTTTTTTTTTTGCATAAAATGGATATATGTACAAGTTAACCCTTGAACAATGTGGGGCATAAGGGGTTCTGACCCTACAGGTAGTAAAAATTCCACATATAATTTTTGAGTCTCTCAAAACTGGACTAATAGCCCAGTTGACCAGAAGCCTTACCAATAACATAAGCTGTTGATTAACACATATTTTATATGTATTATATGCTGTGTTATTCTAATATAATAAGCTAAAGAAAATGTTAAGAAAACCATAAGAGAAAATACATTTACTACCCATTAAATGGAAGTGGATTGTCATAAAGGTCTTCATCTTTGTCTTCATGAGTAGGCGGAAGAGGAGGAAGAGGGGGGATTGGTTTTGCCGTCGAGCGGCGGAAGTGTGAGAGGTGGAAGGAGAGGATGGAGAGGCAGGCATTCAAGTTAAACACCAAGTAACCGTGTAATTTATTGAAAAAAGTCCATGTGTTAGTGGACCCATGCCATTAGAACCCATGTTGTTCAAGGTCACCTGTACACTATATATCATGCAAGAGCACAGTTTTCTTGTGTTAATATCCATCAGAAGAACAGACTTTAAAAACAATAACAGCGTTCATTCCATTTCACTAAGTTATATTGTCTAAATTTGAAGTTTTGTGTTTTGGGATTAAATTTCCCTTTGAATGACAGAAGCTAATCGAAAGGAACATTCTAGTTATGTTTTTTTCTTACCACAATACCTTTAAAAATAATTTGTTTTTATACTTGATCTTAGCCAAATAGCTGTGAAATAATCAAATAATTTATTTTAATTAACTCATATGGCATCTGAATTTTAATTCTAGGCATTTTCTCCTTTTCGCTCCCTTTACTTTTAAATCTACCTGTTAAACTTAAAAAAATGATAAAAGTTTGATAAGGGAGAGAGAGAAACAATAAGAATGAATATTTTTTGTGATATGAGCGATTCTCTGTGCTATTCTGGGAGCCAGCCTGAGCTGGGACGGACGTGTGAACCTCTGTTCCTTGGTGCTCTCAGTGGCCATGTTGTAAGCTGCCTGCCATGTTGGATGTGATTTTGGTGTTGAAAGGTATCTGATTTTGTACAAGATGATCCAACTTCTTCACTTGGTTCACAGGAGGAAAATAAAGACCTGTTCTAGTGCTAGAGGAAGGACTGGCTGAGCTGGAGTCAGAGATGGTATAATCTTTGTTTCCAGGAACCTTCTAAGGGACATTAGGTTGATTCTGATGGCATGATTTGCTAACCCGCCCTCATATACGGTTAGTGTACTGAATTTATTTTTGCATTTCCCTACCAGTTCTAATAATAACAGTGTCTCTCTGAATAAGCGTTTTTCCCATTGTGGTCCTACTTTGCTACCACTGTCTAATTGTAAAGAGCACATTCTGCCAATTGGTCATTGTCAATCTCATTATGCCCCAGACTGAATCCTGTACACCTTGGAACATTGCGTTCTTACAGGTTGACACTGATTCATTGATAAGCCCAGAATATTGACCTTCCAGTTACTTGAATGCCCATGTAATAGTTCTAAGACATATATTTTATTTAACTAGTTTTTTGGTGACACCCCCTTCATTACTTTCAAATCAGTAACTTCTGAGAGTATCTCCTTTTAATAGTTACACATGTAACAATTATGGTTTTGATTATGATTTCTATATATTGCGAATTGTTTTAAACAGTTATAACAAATAACCATCAAGAGCTAATGCAATGTCTTTTAGTATTCTTTTCATTAGCTCTTTCCCTGCCTCAGTCCAACACACTTCTCTGTTCATAAAATTCCAGTATTGGTTAACCCTATTACCATTTGCTTTATACTGGAAAAACTAGAACTAGAGAAAACACTTTTAAAAATCTTTTAAAAATTACATTTTTTTAAAAGACAATTTTCTCTATTTGAGACCTTTATGTTTTAATTTCTCATTTAAGCCTTTTACCCTAGTTATTTTATTTTATTTTATTTTATTTTATTTTATTTTATTTTATTTTATTTTTTTGAGACAGAGCCTTGAGCTGTCACCCTGGGTAGAGTGCTGTGACATCATAGCTCACAGCAACCTCCAGCTCCTGGGCTCAAGCGATTTTCCTGTCTCCACCTCCCAAGTAGCTGGGACTACAGGTGCCCACCACAACGCCTGCCCTGTTTTTCAGTTGCAGCTGTCATTGTTGTTTGGTGGGCCCAGGTTGGATTTGAACCCGCCAGTTCAGGTGTATGTGGCTGGACCCTTAGCTGCTTGGGCCACAGGTGCTGAGCCTTATTAACTAGTTTTAATCTCTCATTTCTTGTTGTTTCCTTTGGGACGTGTATTCATTGACCAATTCCTAATTTCAGCTAGATTTCTTTGTATTTCTTGCCCCTTAACAGTGCCGGCTTCCCTTCCCCCAAGGAAAGGCTACAGTTTCTGATGTTTTAAAAATTTAAATATTCTTTTCTCTTGGTGCTTGCTCTTTTATTAGTTTTGCATATTGTATTTCAGTAGGAATATCAATTTTTTAAAAATGGATGAGGTGTCTAGAGCAGTCTGTATATTAGTTATCTATTACTGCCTAACAAATAACCCTAATAGGTAGCAGCTTAAAATAACAAACATTTATCTCACCATTTTGATAGATTAGGCACTTGGTGCCTCTGGCTCAAGGTCTCTCATGAGGTTGCAGTCAGGTATTGGCTGTGGCTGCAGGCTCACCTGAAGGCTGAGCTGCGGGAGGACCTTCCAAGCCTTACTCATGTGGTTGGCAGAATTTAGTTCTTTGTGGGATGTTGGACTCAGGGCCTTAATTCCTTACTGTTGGCCGAGACCTCCCTCAGTTCTTTGCCACCTGAGCCTTCATAAGGCGGCCTCCCTACAGGCAGCTGGTTTCCTCTAGAGCAGTGAGTGAAAGAGCAAGACCGTACCCAAGGTGGGGCCATTGTCTTTGTATGATTCCAGAATCACTACTTCAGCCATGCTTGACTAGTTAGAAGCAAGTCATCAGTCCAGTTCATAGTCAAGGGGACGGATTACACAAGGGCATACATACCAGGGACCAGAAATTACTGGGGACCGTCTTAGGGACTGCTCACCACTGTGTGCATATGTGGAGGCGACAGAAAGCATGGACCATGAAATGCTTTGGAACGTGAAACAGTAGAAATGCAAGTGGAGGTAATATCGTGGATCCTAGCAGGGGAACACAGTAGGGCTTTATAAAAATGTAGACAATGTCGTTTCAGATGAAGATTAAAGAAAATTTTCTTCCCAATTCCAATCTACTTATTTTTTTAACTTCTGTTCATTGAAGCTACCTAGTTTTTTTTAAAAAGTGGTTCAAACAAATCACATCAAAAACTAAGAATAGCCATGTAATTTGTGTTCAGGAATTTATCATGACATTGATTTTTAAAAGTTACCTGCCTACATTTTTCTTTTATCTCATTTTTATTTATTTGCTATGCACTTTTTCATTTCTTTTAATTGACAATATTATGTTTTCCCTCTTGGGTAATAAGTGTATTACTTTGAATTGTTGAAATTTTCCTTGTCGTAAACCTTGTTGCCAATTTCCTTTTTTTAAATGAATGCCAATGACTATTTACTAAGACAGGGGTCCTCAAACTTTTTAAACAGGGGGCCAGTTCACTGTCCCTCAGACCGTTGGAGGGCCGGACTGCGGCCCCCGGGATGAGTCAGCTGCTAAGCAGGACAGGCATTGGTGGCAAAAACAACCGGTGGGCCGGATAAATGTCCTAGGCGGGCCGCATGTGGCCCGCGGGCTGTAGTTTGAGGACGCCTGTACTAAGGTGTGGCATCATTAAGGAAAATCCAAAAGGGTTAGCAACAGTGGGAGCTGTCACTGTCCTACGCCTGTAGGAGAAAAGGGAAAAGCTCGCATTTACTGGAAACCAGCAAAAGCTAACGATTTGAGGAAAGGACTGTCCAACTTCAGCAGAAGGCAGGGAGGAACCCAAGGAGGTAAGTCCCAACTCTGTTCGCCTCTGACCTCTCCTTGCCTCCTATTGGCTAAACCCAGAGGCCAGAAGGCAAGGGAGCCCCATTGGTGCTGACCGTGCAGGTCAGCCTCTCCGAGCAGAGTACAGCGAAGATGGGCAGAGGATGATTCTGAAGGGTCACAGGGGGATATTCAGTAAAGAAGCCTTTATTTCTTCGTATTATCTGTGTTTGAATGTAAGGCTAGTCGAAAGTGCCGATATTCAGTAAAGAAGCCTTTATTTCTTCGTATTAGCTGTGTTTGAATATAAGGCTACTCAAAAGTGCCCACTAATTTTTGAAAATTTTGCATTTTTGGTAGTTTTCTATTTGAGTGACTCCATAAGGATTATAGTCAGCTCTTCAAGAAAGTTGGTTGTCTGTTTTCTTAGTAGTTGATTATGTTTATATTACATTCTATTTATGACAAAAGCATGATGTAGGAGTTTTTTACTGGGAATTTTTGACCTTAAAATGACCTAAAAGAAGAAATATGGGTCCTCGTTACATTTGGAAGGATAACAGATGAATGTATTGTCGTTCACACAAATAATTTTTGTTGGTGGATAGTTGTTTATCAATTTCCGTGAGCTTTACTTTATATTCATAAGCTTGGAGAAAAGTCTACTCGAGACAAGTTAAGACTATACATAATTACTTATCCCTACTTTTTTTTTTTTTTTTAAAAAAGCATGTCTTATATTTAGAACCAGATGTCATAACATAAAAGCAATGAAGCTTGAAAGAAGATTTTTTTCACTAAATATTTACTAAGGCTTGCCTACTTAATGTGAATGCACAGGGATAAACAGCGTGGGCATATGACGATTACCAAAACAGAGTCCTTGCTCCGAGACAGTTCAGTGAGTAAACGGCTAGCTGTAATGGTGAGCAGAGTCCCATAAATACTGTCTTAGGGGACAGGAGGACAGGTGATCTCAGAGGCACTAGCATTTGAGCTGACCCTTGAGTGGGAAGTACAATATTATGGAGAAGACGAAAGGGGAATTCATCTTGGGCTCAGGGAATGGCGTGAGTAAAGCACAGCTGAATAAAAATACCATGTGAAGGTGGGGGTGAGAATTGCCAAAGGCAGAGCCTTAGTGAACTCCTGTAAGTACGAGCAATGGCAGGAGGGAAGCGTGCTCTGAAGTGTGGTTAAAAAATCAGGAAGGCAGGAGAGAACAGGGCTGGACCGATAAGGTCCTGAGCTCTTTGCTAGGAACTTTAGATTTTCTCCCTAGACTCTAAGGATGTTTTTGAGTGGTAAAGGGAAGAGTATGAGAACAGGCAGAGAGGCTGTTGGCAACAGCAAGGAAGGGATGTGGAGAAATCTGAGTGAGGAGGAGGCTCTGCCTGAGGGGCAGGGCATGGGAGTGAGATGGAGGCCGCGGATAGGAGGCGTCATAAACGCTGCTGGTCCATGTAGGGGGTGGTGGCTTCTTGATTTTTGTTTGGAGTAGATAGTAGAAAGTGACGCTGTCACCAAGAGGCGATAGAAAAGGAAGAGCTGGCTCTGGGAGTTCAATTCAATTGTAATTTCCTGGATGTGAGGTATTGGTGTTGGTCTAACACAGGCGTCCATTCAGACCCACTGGACATTTTAGTCTCTGCTCGGGAGTTGTCTGATCTTAGGATAGAAATCTGGGAGCACCAGCCTGCAGGTAATTTCTAAAGACATAAAAATACATGAAATCTTTCCCATGGAGGGAGTTTGGAGTGAAAAGAGGAACTGTTTGAGAGTTTGGACAAAAACCCATAAAGAAGGCCGAGAAAAGTAAAAAAACTAAGGGGAAACTCAGGGAAGCCGAGAGCAAGGGGAGGTTTTAGGACAGCGTGACATCGTAGCAACTTGTGAATTAGTCCCCGCCAAAGTGGCTTTAAATCTTGCCCCTGTGAGCAGGTGAGGGAGCCTTTTGCGTCTGCAGGAGTGAGTCGGGGTCTCTGAAGATGAGCAAGGGGTTCCTAGAGCTACGGGGATGTTCTGACCAGGTCGCTTCATGCTGGGAGGACGGAAGTGGCCGCACCTGAGGAATTTGTTTCCTATCGTAGCAGTCTTGTCATGAGTAGTAACCATTTCTCCCAAGTGCTAAGTGAAACAGGAGCCCAGCTGTCGTGTCCTGACATTGAACGTGTAGGAAGAACAATGATACTATTATGTGTTCTCGATCTTGAAATAGATTGAGAGCTTGAAACTTAATCGTCCAGCTTAATTCCTTGGCTTTTCTTTTTTAAACTTAGTCATTTCCTAAATCCAATTTATTTATTTATTTTTGTATGCCTTCAAAAGGTTTCTTTTCTTAACTGTCTATGCTAAACTAGTGCTTCTGAAGTGTTTGCTTTAGTTCTTGGGCTTTTGTCTTTTGAGAGAAATTGAAATCACCGTTTTTAAATGTTGCTTCATGTTTGTGGGCTGTGGGCAGGTAGCCAAGATGATGCAAAGACATTTCAGGAACTGAAATCTGAACTTACCCTACTCTATAAACTACTTCAACATTATTAGAAGTAGCTTTCTCCCAAGTAGGGCAGTTCAGTGAGTAAATGGCCAACTGTGATGAGCGGAGTCCCATAAATGCTGTCTCAGGGGTACGGGCAGCAGTGCAGGAGGACAGGTGATCTTGGAGGCACTAGCGTTTGAGCTGACCCTGGAGTGGGAGGTACAATATTATGGAGAAGATGAAAGCAGAATTCATCTGGGCTCAGGGATTGAAATCACAGGGGATCGAACTAAGATCTGCCATAGTTTTATTGCCTGTTTGGAAATTAAAGAGCTTTACCAAACACCACGGGTAGTATCCAGTCTCCTGTACTGAGGAAATAATCGCCTGTCACGTGGGTTGGTTTGGGTTCAGGGGTATGTGCGGCTTCTTGGACAGCTGTGATTTTTATAGCGTGTTGAGTGTGGTCTTGGTAGGAATATAAGTCACTGTCAGAGTGATGAGACGTGGAGAGAGTATGTTATGTGTCTCTGATGGAGAGTTTGCAGGATGGTGGGGTAGGACCCCACACCTCAACCACAGCCATCTGCCTGGCACGGCCTGGGTGCTGGGGGAGCTGTGCAGGCAGGTCTTCTTAGCAGAGGCACACTCTTCACTGAGCTGACCATGGACTCCAAGGCCATCTTTCAAGTCCCACTCTGTGTGCTCCCCTCAGCCACTTACCAGTGGGCATTCCTTTTATTCTTCTTCTTAGACTAAAAGGAGGCTTCCTGGGCCCCTTTCACTAGGGGTGAACTTTTACCTTGAATTCCTACCATCCCTATGATATGAGAAAAACCAACCCCAGGGAGGCAAAGAGAGAGACAGCGCATGGGCATTGCTTCGCCTAGGCCTTCCCAGGCAGGAGTCCTAACAAGCAAGAGGCAGCCTCATCCCGTGGGAGGAGTGTTTCAGAGGACCAGCAACTATTAATCCTATGGCCTCAACCTGGGGAATCCAAAAGGAATACGCAGAGTGGAGCCAAAATTTTAGCTACTCCACTGCCTAACATGTGGACTATTTGGCATTGACCCTATATATTAATTAATACCAATTCTTCTGCTTCTTGGAGTAGACAGAAGAGGCAACTGGGACTCCTGAGAGTAGTTGGTATCTATTAATGGAAGAGAGAAAGCAGAGAATCTTAGTTTGTGTTATAACCCAAGAAATGGTGAGAAAGAGAGAGTTGGGATTTTTAGGTTGGGGAGGCCTGAATGATGATGATTAAAGTGTGTGCAAAGCTGTAAGATATGTGGTTTGGATAAGGCTAGACTCATACCCTGGAAGTTGAATGGGAATTGGGATCATCTTGGGTGTGCAGTCTGTGAGCTCCTCCTGGGGCTTGGGCAAACCTCTCTTAGCTTTTCCTAAAGTTGCGATTTAGGCAAATTTTTGTATAAGGTGGTATCTGTCTGCCATCCTTGAGCAAATCCATGTCTCCCCACCTCTTGTAGGTTAGGAAACAATCCTTTATGTTTATTTGTTGGTGTTACTTTTACAAAGGGCTCCCACATATTATCACATTTAACCCTACTCATTCATCACAGGGAAGAAATTATGGCAGTCTTAGAGCAAAGCCTCTGTCCGGGGTCCGTACTCTTCAAATAACCACAGAGCTGCTTCTGTTATTAGGATTCTGCACTGGGGAACATGCTCTTAGAAGTTGGAAAGAAGATGCCAAGAGGCAGCTGTGGGATTCTGAAAGCATTCTCTTTTCTCTGTGAGGCTTGAAATTCCACTGATTTTAGCAATTCATCTCCCTGGTCTCCCAGGACCTTCTGTTAGAAGGTGCCTATCCAGGCAACAGAGCTATTTGCTCAAACTGAAGTATGTCATACAGAAATTGACAAAGTGATAATTATTGCAGATTAGTTGGTACTTTTATGTACTCGTTTATTTGACAGTTAAGAAATTGTGACCTTTGGGGCACTGCTGTAGTTACTGTGATGGCTGAAAATGCTGAATAAGTGATCCCTTCCCCAAATATTTTATAGCATACTAGGGGATCCCCAGTGAAGAAAGAGAAGGATTTTGGGAACAGTAGCTATAGGAAACAAGGAATAGTGATGTACATAATCCTAAGCTTTTTTTCAAAATGAAAGTTAGAATTGATAGTCACTTTGAGATGTTAATTTGGTGGCATCACACGCTGTGATGGGGTAAGCTGAATATGAAGTAGGTTCTCAGGAAATAGATGAGATGTTTAATGGGGTGTCCTGGGGATGAAATCCTTGCAGATTGCACATGAATTTTTGGAAATAAATGAGCTGTTGCTGGGGCCATGTTTAAACGGAAGAAGAACTAAGATTCCCAAGATAGCACATGGCGTTCCAGGCCCCTGAGCAGAGTTGGATTGATGGGTTTTGAAGGACATAGTGCCCAGAAAGCTAAATTACAAGGTGACCAAGTAGGCAATTCTATATTCTGGATGACAAGCAGGGAAACAGACCAGCTAGGACTAGACAGAAAACCATGATAACAAAGGATTTTATCAACTTAAAGAATAATACAAGGCACGACATATGAGGCTATATATTTTTCTTAAGTAAAAAAGTAGTTTAGTGTGCTAAGTTGACCTTTTGTGGCGATATAAAGAAAAATGGACTCTTTGGGGATAAATAAGGAAGAGCAGACCAATACAGAAAGGATGGCTGTGATTTCAAGATCACGTTTTTACATTAAATATACCTGAGAGAATGATGCAGCTTTGCAAACCGCTTTCCGTCACTCAGCACCGTGTGTTTGAGACCCAGCTGTGCTGCTGCAGACGTCAGCGTGGCCCTCTGTTTTGTTCTTGAGTCGTATTCCTGGAACGTGGGAGGGTTTGGGAGCCCATTCAGCTGCTGCTGGACATTGGATTGTTACCAGACTTTTGAGTACCGTCAATAAAGCTGCTGAGAACCTTCATGGACAGATCTCTGAGTAGAAATATGTTTTCAGTTTTCCTGAGTGGCTATCCAGGAGGGGAAGTGCTAGGTCGTATGTTCAGTATGTGTCTACCTGTATAAGAAACTGACAAACTATTTTCCAAAATTGTTGTACTGTTTTTTTTAACATTTATTTTTTATTTTTATTTTTTTTTGCAGTTTTTGACTGGGGCCAGGTTTGAACCTGCCACCTCTGGTATAAGGGACCAGTGCCCTACTCCTTTGAGCCGCAGGCGCTGCTCTTAGCATTTATTTTTACTTCAAGATATTATGAGATACCTGTTTTAGTTACGTAATTTGCTTTTGCACATTTGAAGTCAAAGTTATAAGATTCTTCCACGTCTTTACCAACACTCGGTGTAGCCATTCTTTTTCTTATTAGCCATTCTAATAGGTGTGTCATGGTCTATTGTTGTGTTTTATTTTAAATTTTCCTGATGACTACTGATAGACTTGGTGGCCATTCATATATCAATTTTTGTGAAATGTCCAAATGTTAGATTTTTAAAATTATGTTGTCTTCTTAGTATTGAGCTGTAGAAGCGTTTTATATATCCTGGATATAATTTCTGACTACTACGAATTATCAAAAATCTTGTCAGGCTAGTGCTTTCAGCACATCACTGAAATAAAACTAACATAGCTGCTAAAATATAACAACCTCTGTAATGCAGTTCACTTGAGTCGAATGGAAAATGTAGATTTAAAAATTTTTTTATCTTCAGCCTTAATGATCTCAGATTTTAATGAAGATGCTGCCTACATCTCTCTTTTTTCAGTCTACTCTGTAATCCACTTAAAAAAATTTTTAAGATAGCTGCCAGATGAGTGCCAGTTTTGTATTCCAATTTTTTTTTTTTTTGGCAACCCCTTTGAGGAATGTATGCTTCCAACTTTAGTTACCGCTCTCCCTCCATATGCTTCTTGTTCCATTTCTAGGTATCACAAAGGCATTTGAGTCGAATACGTGCTTGATTAAGACCATGGAGCTTGTTGGTGAGTCAGGCCCTCCAAATAGGATGCAAAAAAGAACTTGACCACCACCGATTTAAAAGCATCTTAGAAACATAACACCAAACTCTTTTCTGTCAGAGCCTTTAATTTTTTAACCTATGTAAACACTTGCTCAGCAGCTTTTTTGTGTGTGTGTGATCTTTATGCATCCTTCCAAGCTACACTTCCTGGGGAAGGACGCAGCCCCTACTCTCCAGAGCTCAGAGAGCAGGTGCTGAGGACCAGAGAGAGAATTAAGGTTCTCAAGTACTTCCTTCTAATGCCCTTGGTTTCTGGTGGTCCCCAGCTTCATCTCAGCAGCTCTCGTTGACTTAGAGGTTTACATGACGGGATTTGGTTCAGTGACATTTGAGTAAGCATTCTACACATGAGTCAGTGGGACAATTTGGTCTCACAATCCTACTACTGCTTCAAGATATGAAAGAGGACTGTCAGTCTGCTAGCATTATAAATAGTCCATTGTACCCAGTTGTATAAATTCATCTAAATTTACATGGTGATGTAAACTAATGTGACAAGTCAGTGCAAGTGTTCCTACTTTTAGAAATTGTTGATCTTTCTAGAACTTGCATTTCTGGCTTTAATTGCCTTGAATATAACAAATCAAAGGATAGTACACGAAATCATCTCTGGGCGGCCACATCAGATGTCATTCTGTCCTTTCTTCCTATCTCACGTGCTTTAGGCTCAGCGGAATTCCTGCAGCCTCACTCAGAGCTTATGTATTCTTATATTACACATGATTTTCATAAGCTTGGTTATTTCCATGTCTACAGCTGTTACAAGCAGCAGGGCCTGTAGGGTGGAGAGGGACTCCTTCCTACATTCAGAAACATTAACAGCATATCAGAGGAAGAGATCACCATATTTTTTAAAAAAGACATGATTTCAGAGGGAGGCCATTGTGGGATGCTTTAGTATATATAGTTGTACCAAATCCCAGTGGACCCTGAGGGCATCCCCATGTTACAGTGTGACAGCCCTGAAAATATCTCAAGCCTTTTGTTCTTTGTAAACAATTCTAGGTGGATTTCAAACCAAGATAAATACAAAGTTGTTACATTTCAAAATTTAGGGCCCTGACCATCTAGAACATTTCCTCCTGTTCCTCATCTTCCTTCCTCTCTGCCTGTGAGCACATACACACTAATTTTCTCACCTACAGGACTTATCTGCTAAGGGAATTTCCCCTGGGAAAAACTGGCTTAGCTGTTTCCCCTCTGTGCCCTCTGCTCGGGCTCTCATGGCACTCACAGCCCTGCCGTGGTGGCTGCCTGCTCCCTTGCTCATCTTCCCTATTAGACTGAAAGCTATTTGAGGGCAAAAACCTACTTGTCACCCCAGTTATACGTATATGTGCCTAGCACGTAGCATGTTAGGACCTGGCACATGGTAGAGACTTAATAAATAGTTCCTAAATGAATGAATGACTGAGTAAATGTTGAATGAATCCAGAATAACGTAGGAGCAACCACAGTTTGTCTGCTCTGAGCTTTGGAAAAGCAGCACACTTAACCTTTTGAAAATTTGTGCTGTAGTCAGTTTGGAAATTCATGTTACAAAGCATCACAGTACATGAGAGTTCAGATAAGGTCAGGGATGACTTGAAGATGTGAAAAAGAAAACTGAATCTGAAAAGTGAAATGATGTGTAAATATTCTAACATAACAGAGAAGTTATAGATTAAATGCATCTTTCTGTTCTTTTCTAATTATCACTTTTTAAAAATTTATTTATTTTTAATTGATTAAGTCAAATACACATAGATCATGAATACATCCAATGTACTCAGAACTTCTATGAAACCTACTTATATTTGCTCATACTTTCTTGTAAAAAATAGAACACAACTATAGTCCAAGATGATGGAGAGAAGTGGAGGAGAGGGGAGGGGAAGAGATGGAGGGTACAAGGCGGGACACACCTATGGAACATATGACAAGGGCACAATTCAAATCTGTGAAATGTAGAACATAGAGGATTTGGCACAGTAATTGAATGAAAGAGGTAAAAGCTATGTTGATTGGCTTAATGTAACCACATTAGATTGTATAAAAAAAAAATTAGCACATTGTACCCCATTCAGGAAAAAGTATCTAAATGAATCTTTCCTTAAGAGTTCTTGTTTGCTATAAAAATATCCACAACACATCACAAAATTGGACTATATTCCTGTAATTCAATTGTTTTGGAAAATGATAGTTTCAGAACCATTCATAGCTCATCACTGACTTCGCTGAAAGAGAAGAGTAAGAAGTGTGTTATTTCCTGGGCCTACTAACTGGTAAACTACTGTTACCTTGAACAATTTGAATCCAGAAAAAACTCATTACTGACAAATTTGCTACTAATCAAAAATTACAAGATAGCCAATAATGTTAGGCAAAAATATTACATTAGTAGCACGTTCAGCTACTGAACTCGGACGTGCCGTGATACATACGGATGAAGGGACTGGTGGCAGTGCAGCCCCAGGAGGGACGAGGGTTATTAACACTGAGGTGGTGAACGGAAAAGCTTTTGAAATCTCTAACTAGGATAATAGCTTGGAAATTTCGTTTTTAGAATGAGTGAAAATCGTGATCATTTAGTTTTAGGATAAAATTGGCGCAACTCACTAAATACACCAAGAGCCGGGTGAGATGATATTTTTAGGGTCTTTGATCCAGCAGGCTGACTGCCCGTGGCCCGTTTCTGAAGCTGCTTTCTCCTTGTTCTCGTCATTTGGCCTCAGTGTCACCTGTGTTCCTCCCCATTTTCATTTATCTGAGATCATCGTTGGGCCACTTAAGAACTGGGCTTTCTTCCAAAATAAGATATTTGATTGCGGCCATTTTGACCGTGTTTTCTTAAACATAAAAAAGCTTAAAAAAAAAACAAACCAGTGGGCGCGTGCAGGCCCCACCTCGTAAGCTGCACATGCTGTATTACTCGTTCTACAGAAGCTGGATGTTGACTAGTTTTTAGGCTGAAGAAAAAATATCTTTCTGTCAGAAATAGCTACATTAAAATGCCACATACCTGCTTTGTCTGGTTTGCTTTAGGAAGCCAGTGAGCAAGAAGCCATTGTGAATTGCTTCTTGAAACCTGGGCTCAGACGTTGCCTTTATTTTTACTACTCAAATGAAATTAATTTGGAGCACTTTTTCTGGTGAGGAATCTGATGTCACTCACTCCTGGGGTTCTTCCCCTCTCTCCTACATGCCCACCCTCATCACACATGGATGCTGTATTGTCCTGGGAACAGAGGCAGAAGCCCAGTCCTGAGCCATCATTATGGTCACTGTGGCTCCCTTTGTCCACTTTGCCAAGGCTGAAAGGGCAGTCAACTCCCTGGGGTGGGGAGATCTCCCACGTGCTCACCCACAGTTCTTGTCCTGGTAGGCAGGCTCCACAGGGCGAGCCAGAGCAGCCAGTGTCCGTACCCAGCTGTGGGTACCCTGCTCAGAAGGCTGCCCACCTCTGGGAGCCTTATGGAGATAAGGGGCAGGTCTCTAAGACTCAAGCAACCAGCTGCACCCCCAGCCTGCCCCTCCCCCCTCCAGGCTCCCTGCGCATCAAACCTGGAAGGGCCTTTCTTGGCCAATGGCATCTAATGACCCACTTGGAAGCTCTAAATGGATAAAACCAGAGACCACAGAGCCTGTTTACTTTGCCTGCTCATAAGAAGGACTTGTTTTTAGGAATACAGTGTGTGCTCTCCCATCCCTCAAGGGGAGACTGCTATTCCCTTGAGGCAGCTGAACCCCAATAATTGTATTTCTCTCTTTCTCACACGCACACACTCTCTCTTTTTAAAAAAAGACATGAGAATATTAGTCCCTTTTAGTAATAGGGTGATTATAAAGGAATTTTTATCTCTAAGTCATTTTACTCATCCCTGAGATTGTTCCTCATATCCTGGAAACTGACTATAACATGGTCCAACTGAAGTGTGAAATTCAGCAGAGCCAGGTCCCCGGCAGCTAAGGTGTAGTCACCAGAAGGCCCGCACTGCAGGGCGGCCGCACTGCGAGACAGACCTTCCCCGTGTTGTCTTATAGTTTCATTCAGCTTTCCAGCTGCGTCCTCCTTAGCCTAAGTGAAAAATTTACAGAATTTTTTTATTCTGATTTTGCCAAAGGCATAGAAATCTGATCAGATTTCACCAAAGCTCACTGAAACTCTTGAAATTTAATTGTGACAATCCCTGCTTTTCACTGTTACATGTTAGTTGTGACGTAAAGGAACGTCAGAAAACAAAAATAGCAAAACCTGAACGGCTTCTCTTCCCCCTGGCGTCCTTGCTGTAGAGCCTGGTGTTACCCTTTTTTTTTTTTGAGACGGAGCCTCAAGCTGTCCCCCTGGGTAGAGTGCCATGGCATCACAGCTCATAGCAACCTCCAACTCCTGGGCCCAAGCGAGTCTCCTGCCTCAGCCTCGCAAGTAGCTGGGACCACAGGCACCCGCCACAACACCCGGCCATTTTTTTGGTTGCAGCCATCGTTGTTTGGAGGGCCCGGGCTGGGGATTCAAACCCGCCACCTTAGGTGTACGTGGCTGGCGCCTTAGCCAACCCTTTTTAATCGCTAGATGACCTTCTGTCTTTAGGCCAGCTGTGGAGACTGCCCATCAGCGCCGCCGGATCTCAGATGGTGGGGACAGAGGTAGTGGGTGATAGGAGACTTTTGATGTTCTTCAGGGTGGTTTTTATATGTGACAAAAAGACTGTTCAGATAGTTTAATTTTGATTTCAAAAACTAAC
>CAUYQV010040747.1:0-20476 GCA_963574575.1 Galagoides demidoff
TCTATTGTTTTTTTTTTTTTTTTTAGACGGAGCCTCAAGCTATACCCCTGGGTAGAGTGCTATGGCATCACAGCTCATAGCAACCTCCAACTCCTGGGCTCAAGGGAGTCTCCTGCCTCCGCCTCCCAGGTAGCTGGGACCACAGGCGCCCGCCACAACGCCCGGCCATTTTTTTTTGGTTGCAGCCATCATTGTTGTTTTGGCGGGCCCGGGCTGGGGATTCGAACCCACCACCTTAGGTGTACGTGGCTGGCGCCTTAGCTGATTGAGCCACAGGCGCTGAGCCAAGGTAGTCTCTATTGTTTAGTTATAATTTATCAGTTCCCTGTGGGCATTTGTGAAGTTTTCAATCTTTTATACTAGTAATACTTTAGTTAATGCCCTTTAGAAATATGCAGAACTAGGCTTGGCAAGGTGGCTCACTTTTGTAATCCTAGCACTCTGGAAGGCTAAGACTGATGGATTGTTTGACTTCAGGAGTTTGAGACTAGCTTTGAGCAAGAGCAAGAAGACCTTGTCTCTACTAAACATAGAAAAATTAGCCAGGTGTTGTGGCAAGTCTGTAGTCCCAGCTATTCAGGAGGCTGAGGCAAGAGGATCACATGAGCCCAAGTTGAGGTTACTGTGAACTATGATGCCACTACGGCACTCTACCCAGGGTGACAGAGTAAGACAAAGTCTCAAAAAAAAAAAAAAAAAAGAAAAGAAAGAAATACCCAGAACTTACAGCCCTAATAATGTCCAAAAGAACATCCAAATTCATATGTTGCCTTCAGTTGTCATCTCTTTAGCCTCCTTTAACCTGGAGTGGTTGTTGACTTTTTCTTTGTATAACATATTTCTTTGTATCTCATGATATTGACTTTGTAGAGAAAATTCCCCAAGTTGAGTTCATCTGGTGTCTCCTCATGATTAGATTTAGGTTATGCACATTTGGCTAGAACACCACACTATATCCTTAGTGCATTATGTCAGGAGGTGTGTGTCGTCAGGTGTGTTACTGGCTACCTTAACTTTAATCACATGGTTGAGGTGGTCTGCCACATTCCTAGTCAGTAAATTTGTGCTGATAGACTTTGAGACATTGTAAATATTGTTGCTTCTCCAACTTGCCTGCATTAGCATCCATTTGATGGTTCTTGCCAGATTTCTTTATGAATCTAATGGATGCTAAATGGAGATTTTTTAATTTTGTCATTCCTTTCAGTTGAATAGTTGGGTTTCTTTTTTTGAGACAGAGCCTCAAGCTATCCCCCTGGGTAGAGTGCCATGGCATCACAGCTTATAGCAACCTCCCAAGTAGCTGGGACCACAGGCGCCCGCCACAGCGCCCGGCCATTTTTTGGTTGCAGCCATCATTGTTGTTTGGCAGGCCCGGGCTGGGGATTTGAACCCGCCACCTTAGGCGTACGTGGCTGGTGCCTTAGCCGATTGAGCTACAGGAGCCGAGCCAGTTGGGTTTCTTTGGAAAGGAAGAGTTTTCAGCTTGGCGCCTGTGGCTCAAGTGGCTAAGGCACCAGCCACGTATGCCTAAGGTGGCGGGTTTGAATTCAGCCGGGCCAGCCAAATGACAATGATGGCTGCAACCAAAAAATAGCCAGGCATTGTGGCGGGCGCCTGTGGTCCCAGCTACTTGGGAGGCGGAGGCAGGAGACTCGCTTGAGCCCAGGAGTTAGAGGTTGCTGTGAGCTGTGATGCCATGGCACTCTACCCAGGAGGACAGCTTGAGGCTCTGTCTCAAAAAAAAAAAAAAGGAAGAGTTTTCTTCTATCTACCCATCCATCCATGTCACCTGAAAGCCATGTATTCTTTATTAAGTAGGTTATAATCGGTTATAATCTCATCTTTATTTTGATAAGTTATCCTATTGTCATTTGTTTCATTGCTCAAATTCCATTGTCTGATTTGGCTAGTGGGGCCTTCCCCTTCTAGCCAACTCGCCCTCTTAACCTGTCTCTGTGATTACTTTAGTACATCCTTTTGTAGCACAGTAAAATAAATGTTCATGTTGTCATTTCCTGCCCCTAGTCTTGGAACCAGCCATTTCTCCAAGGAGTCCTGGTTTCTTTTAGTGGAGAACATTTAGAAGTCAAGCTTTGTGTTTGAGAATTATTAGTCATGTCTCTATGAAAAGGAAGTCTACTAATTAGAGTTTGGCATTTGTACTTTTTAACTGTAACCTGGAGACGCTACTAAATGAACTTGCTAATTAATAACTGTGTTCAGGTTTCTTGGGCCAGTCACCTCCCACCTTCCTTCAGTGTGGGTATTTTATTAAGTTGAAATGTTTTGTTTCTGTTTGTTGAATTTAGCATTCTTCTCATTCTTGTTGATTTGTTTTCTCCTTTTTTTTTTCACCCTTTTCTCATTCTTGCTCCATAGGGTAATCAATTTCATTAGCCTGTGGCTTGTCCTTTCTGTGTTTCTTTTTGTTCAAATGAGCATAGGCGTGTACATTTTTTATTTTCCCACCTTTCTTACATAATAGTATAGTATACATTTTTGTACTTCATTTTTTTACTTAATAATATATCCTGGAAATTACTCCACATCAGTACATAGAGGCATTCTTCATGTGTTTTTTATTTCACCGTAGCATAGTACTCCATCCTGTCGATGTATCATTTGGGCATTGAGGTTTTTTCAATATTTTGCAATTATAGACAGTGCTGTAGTGAATAACCTAATGCATGTGTTTTGGCATCGTTAGAGATGTTATCTTCAGGGTAAATTCTTTTGTTTTGTTTTGTTTGTTTTTTTTTGGTGGCAGAGTTTGACTTTGTCACCCTCTAAATTAGAGTATCATGGCATCACAGCTCACAGCGACCTCAAACTCTTGAGCTTTAAGCGATTCTTTCACCTCAGCCTGCAGAGTAGCTGGGACTACTGGTGCCCGCCACAACACTTGGCTATTTTCAGAGATGAGGTCTCACTCTGGCTCAGGCTGGTCTCAAACTCATGAGCTCAGGCAATCCACCCACCTTGGCCTCCCAAAGTGCTAGGATTATAGGCATGAGACACTGTGCCTAGCCTTTAATGTTTGTTCATTGCTCTAATTCGAGCTCTGACATTTTTGTAAAGGCACACAGAAACACAACAATAACATCAATAAAAATGAATGCCAGTAAGTAAGACACTGCCACACATCAACACGAGGACAGCTCTGAGACCAAGGTTATGAAACCATACTGAGTTATTTGTACAGTGCTGCCAACCTGAGTGCACAGTGGCAAGTTGATGAACTTACTGTCATATCTTGTATGCATGTTCATTTGTCTACAGCCTCACAAAGTGTTATATTTTCTGTTTTGCTAATTTCACAGATGAGAAATAGTTGAAAAATGTTATCTCATTATAGTTGTAATTTGCTTGGTTCTTATGAAACTGTGGTATTTTAAAATGAAACAATTGTTTTCCATAGGCGAAACTGCAAAGGAAATCCGAATTGTTTGGTTGGGATTGGTGAGCATATCTGGTTAGGAGAAATAGATGAAAATAGTTTCCATAACATTGATGACCCCAACTGTGAGAGGAGAAAAAAGGTAAACCATCATTTTCTTTCTTTATTTTTTTTTTTTTTATTGAATGGTAACTGTGTATATTAATGCACTTCTGGGGTACAGTGTGGGATTTTCACACACAATCCGAAACACTTCCATCAAACTGGTTAGCATAACCTTCATAAACCATCATTTTCTAAGTGATTACTATTTGATATTTCTTGGTCTTTTATTTTTGCTTTTGTTTTGTGCCTATAATCAGAAACCACTACTGATTTTTAGCAACCTCTTCTTTTCAGCTTTACGATAAGTAGTAGAACGTAAGAGTCTAAGCCCCTTGAATTGGAGCAGTTCTTTTTTTTTAAGCATTTATTATATATATTTTTTGAAAATAGAAGCAATTCTTAATGATACCCTTTAAAATAGGTAGGTGTGCAATCCAGTTATCCTTTAAATAATGGTTTTAGTTTGAGTGCTTATTCTGTGTTTGCTTTGACATTGCACATTTTAGTTTGAACTCTTTAAAGTCTGTTTCCAGGAGGTAGTAATTCAAGGGAACAAGCTAACATAATGCAACACTGCTTTTTAGGGCTTATATATATATATTTATATATTTATATATATATATATAAACATTGTTTTTTTTATATATATATATAAAGATAGTTTTACTTTTTTTTTGAGGCAGAGTTTCACTCTGTTTCCCTAAGCTGGAGTGCTCTGGCAGCATAGCTCGCAGTAACCTCAGACTCCTGTGCTCAAGGATCCCGTGCCTCAGCCTCCCGAGTAACTGGGACTTTAGGAGTGCACCACCTGGCCTAGCTACTTTTTTTATTTTTAGTAGAGACAGGATCTCACTCTTCCTCAGGCTGGTCTCAAACTCCTGAGCTCAAGCAGTTTACCTGCCTTGGCCTCCCAGAGTGTTAGGATTATAGGCAAGAGCCACCGTGCCCAGCCTAATAGTTTTACTTCTTTAAAATACACATTAATGCTTTCTTGCTTTCTTTCTTTTCTTTCCCCCCAGACAGAGTCTCACTCTGTTGCCCTGGCTAGAGTGCCATGGCATGGTAGCTCACAGCAACCTCAACTCTTGGGCTCAAGGGATCCTATTGCCTCAGCCTCCCAAGTAGTTTGGACTACAGAAGTATGCCACCACTTTAGGCTAATTTTTTCTATTTTTAGTAGAGACGGGGTCTCTCTCTTGCTCAGGCTGGTGTCAAACTCCTGAGTGCAAGCTGTTCACCTGCCTCAGCCTCCCAGAGTGCTAGGACTATAGCCATGAGCTATTGTGCCCAGCCCACATTAATATTTTCTAACCATAAAAACTGGCATTCACAAAGTAGTCAGCAAAGTTGGTGTATAGATATTTTGTTTATTAAAAGGAATAATTCTTTGTAAGCGCAGGAATTCAGAACCTTACCTTTGAAGAAAGTTACAACCAGTTCCCTTCTCCCACTCCAATCTTCCAAATCTCTGGGGTATAAATAAGCTTTTTTAGAAGTTTTACTTTGTCATTCTGTTTAATGCTGGCAGTTTAGGAATATAGCAAATGAAAAACCTATATACACATGTTCAAAATTAATGTTTTCTAGTATCCACTGTTGTAATTTTAGATTTAAGTGGCTGGAGAAGACAATATGGTAGAGATGAGCAGTGATGCTGTTTAAAATCTTTTCCACTCCTGTGGTCAAGCCAAAATGGGGCTTTCATGAAAATATGCCCCACCTCCAGCCAGGAGAGACTTAAGGTAGTTATCCTATGTTGGTTGTGACAGTCTTAGAAATTTTTAATCTGAAAATTAAAAAATACTACTTCTACAAATTTTCTGTTTAAGGAAAAATTACTTTTTATAATTGTAAATTTTGTATTTTTCTAGAACTCATTTGTGGGCCTGACTAACCTTGGAGCTACTTGTTATGTCAACACATTTCTTCAAGTGTGGTTTCTCAACCTGGAGCTTCGGCAGGCACTGTACTTATGTCCAAGTACCTGTAATGAGTACGTGATGGGAGATGGTATCCACGAAGAGAAAGGTTGGTGGAGATGGTGGGGAAGAGCTCACTGCTCAGTTTGTCTCCAGCTAGATCACTTCAGAACCAGCCCAAAGGAGGAAACACGAGTGCTCATTACATGCCAGACATGCTGCTGTTTATAGTTGTCCTTTCCCCCCTGTGTATTTGTCATTTATGCACCAAAATGGCTACATTCAAATGAAGGAAGTACATTTGCTTATTCTTAGTATAGCTGGCAGCTATAATTTCTTTCCTTTCCATTTTTGAGATGGGGGTCTTTTTTTTTTTTTTTTAAGACAGAGTTTTACTATGTTGCCCCCACTAGAGTGCCAGTGGAGTGTGGTGGCATAACTCACAGCAACCTCAGACTCTTGGGCTAAGACTATAGGCTCCTGCCACAACGCCTGGCTATTTTTAGAGGTAGGGTCTCAGTGTAGCTCAGCTGGTCTTGAATTTGGGAGCTTAGGCAATCCACCTGTCTTGGCCTCCCAGAGTGCAGGGTTTAGAGGCATGAGCCACCACGCCCGGCCCCAGATGGGGTCTTGATGTGTTACTCAGGCTACAGTGTAGTGGTTACCCGGAAGTCTAATCATAGTGCACTGCAGCCTTGAACTCCTGGGCTCAAACAGCCTTTCTGCCTCAGCTTTCTGAGTAGCTGGGATTACAGGCATGCACCACTGTCACCAGTTTACAGTTTCTCTGTGATTGTAGTTCATTAATTTCTAGTGATTAATCAAAATCAGTCAATAAGACAGAAAATGGTATTCTTTTGTTTAATTTGAGTGACTTAATAAATATTTCAATGTAACCAGTCTTTTGGCTTTGTTCCTAAATAGGCTGACTCACATGATATTCTCTAAAATTAAGGTTAAATTTATTAAACATGAGAAAATCAGCCACTAATATGCCACAACACTCATAAATTTATACTGAATCAGTTTCAGACTGTTTCTACTGGAATTAACATACTTTGTTTTATGCACATATGTGAATTGTTATTGATATATGATACTACTTCATATTTAGAGATTTCCTCTTTGATATGGAATTGTTATGGATTGATCCACGTTTTTCTTCTCGAAGTTGGGGATTGGGGAGAATGGATGTTCAAGATTATACTATAGGCTCAGGAGCTTCAAGTTGGGAACTTTGGGTTCCTATCCCCATCTTTAAATTCTGTGCTCTGCTTTTTTATACTACATATGTTCTGATTTGGGCACATGCTCCATATGTTGGCTCTAAGAGAGTAAAGATAGGAGTCTTATGCCCCACATCTTCTTGCAGCCCTTTAGACAGTAGTGATACTTGAGTCTCTAGCACGGTTAGTGCTTCAAAACATAGTGCTTAAAAATTCCTTAGAAGGTGGTTTACGTAAAGCTTCACTCCTGTATTTCTGAATACCTAAATCTAGATTAATATTATATTATATATTTAATAGTGTATGTAAAAATTAACAGTGTAAAATGGATCATTTTTAAGTTTTAGCATTGTTTTTCTGACAATTTCCTTAATGAGAATATAATAAACAAGTGAAAAGTAAATTTCTGTTTCATAAAACGATGTACCATTAATTTTGTTGAGTATTATGGTTTTAATTTGTATCTTCAAGCAATTAAAAAATGTTTTTAACCTATAAATTGTTATATTTTACTAAAGCCTTTTTTTTTTTTTTTTTTTTTTTTACACCATATTCTCCAACAAGAGTACACACTTTCTGTGCTAATATGGGAATTTATGTTAGACATTAGGGAGTCTGAGTTGTATTCATAGCTCAGCCATGCCCCTATTTTCAAGATAGGAAAGCCAGCAGAGTTTGAGTTATTTAAGACATTACTGTAGGATTTTCCAACCTGTAAGATGAGAGAGTTATAGTAAATATAAACCTACTTGAATAGCTTTTAACGTAGACAGCCTGGCTGCCCCATTACTTTCAAAAGATGTGCCTGCTAATTTTGTTGTTTTTTTTTTTTAAGTTTTTAAATGATAATAAAACATTAATAAAACTTAGATATAAGAATGTTTAACTATGTTCTTTTGTGAAGAAGCACCGTTTTTTAAAAAGAAAGAAAAGTAGCAACTTTTAAAAAGCAAACTTTTGTTTTTCTTTTAATAGATTATGAGCCTAAAACAATTTGTGAGCATCTCCAGTACTTGTTTGCCCTATTGCAGAACAGTAATAGACGATACATTGATCCATCAGGCTTTGTTAAAGCCTTGGGCTTGGATACTGGGCAACAGCAGGTAAGAACTTTTTTGGTTGTTAAATATTCACAGGGGCTCGGTGCCTGTGGCTTGGTTGGCTGGGGCGCCAGCCACGTACACCTAGGGTGGCGGGTTCGAGTCCCCAGCCCGGGCCCGCCGGACAACAGTGATGGCTGCAACCAAGAAATGGCCGGGCATTGTGGCGGGCGCCTGTGGTCCCAGCTACTTGGGAGGCTGAGGCAGGAGACTCACTTGAGCCCAGGCGTTGGAGGTTGCTGTGAGCTGTGATGCCACAGCACTCTACCCAGGGGGACAGCTTAAGGCTCTGCTCAAAAAAAAAAAAATTTGTAAAGAGAGATAAAGTAGGATGCTTTTTTAAAATTAAGCTTTAAAATATTTTGAATTAGAGCCTTTATTTACTGCCCAGTAGATTATACATTATACTTGATTCCATTTCTGAAAATTCATATGTCAGCACAGACTGATTTAGCATAGCTGTAGTAACTGTTGGAAATCGGTAAGTTTGGAAGTATAGATAGTTTCTGGAATTTTTTTTTTTTTTTTTTTTTTTGAGACAGGAGACTCAAGCTGTCCCCCTGGGTAGAGTGCTGTGGCATCATAGCTCATAGGAACCTCCAACTCCTGGGCTCGTATGAGTCTCCTGCCTCAGCCTCCCAAGTAGCTGGGACCACAGGTGTCTGCCACAGTGCCTGGCTATATTTTTGGTTGCAGCCGTCATCATTGTTTGGTGGGCCCGGGCTGGATTCGAACCCACCACCTTAGGTATACATGGCTGGCACCTTAGCCACTTGAGCCACAGGCACCGAGCCAGTTTCTGGAATATTTAACTTATTACTACTTGTATTAGAATTGGAAAAGCAAGATATAATTTTTCTTTTTAATCTAAACTTTCAGGATGCTCAAGAGTTTTCAAAGCTTTTTATGTCTCTATTGGAAGATACTTTGTCTAAACAAAAGAATCCAGATGTGCGGAATATTGTCCAACAGCAGTTCTGTGGGGAATATGCTTATGTAACTGTGTAAGTCTCTTTCAACTTTTTCATGGCACATTTTTTTCTAAGACAGTTGCTCATATGTTATCTAATCTTCAGTTTAGTTCCAAGTTATAGCTTTAGTGGGTTATCATGGGACCTGAAATATTTATAGTAATAGATTTCCATGGGAACGTGTAAACAACTGACTTGATAATTGCAGTTGAACTCATCCAGGTGTTAGGAACTATGTGTGATTGAGCTCTTACGATCCGCTCATACTTTATGTCTGTGTGGTTGAGCTGAAAAAGTAAGATTGGAGCTGGCGAGAATATACTACGAATAAATGTAAAATATCTTTTAAAAATTTCCCAGTTACAAAATACATGACCTCTCTACTTTTAAAATTTAATTTTTAATATACATAGCACAGATAATTTCTATAAAAGAATTAGGGTTACAAATGTGCTTCTTTCCATCTTTCTAGGATGTAATACAATAGACCTTTATTGCTTTTCCCACTCTGATCTTAATTTTATCACTCTATTTTATTATAGTTGCAATCAGTGTGGCAGAGAGTCTAAGCTTTTATCAAAGTTTTATGAACTGGAGTTAAATATCCAAGGCCACAAACAGTTAACAGATTGTATCTCGGAATTTTTGAAGGTATTCAAATTTTGGTGTATTTATTATTTCTGCTCGTTAACAGTTAAATGCTATTCTGAGTGGTATTCTGATTTAATGGATAGAGCCTTTTCTGTATAAGAAGCTTCTGGGTTTGTGTAACAGTCTAGAAGAAACTTCATAAAAGTACTGTAGCGGGCTGTATCTTAATTTCTAGTTATTTCTTGTATTTCTAGTAATACAAGTTACTGTGTATGTGTGAAAATATATTATTGCATTATGGTGATAGAGTATTGAAGGAAATCTAATCTCTGCTAATGTTAAGGTCATTTACCTTTTCATGTAATGAGAACTAGAATGTGTTCAGTGCAGATTTTTTTTGCATCCGTACGGTCATTCTTCAACCTCTCCACTCCATGTTTCTACCATCTGCATAAAGAGATATATGTGGAGGTATGGAAATGGTTCCTTTTTGTTCTTAGTGGAAAACTGCTAAGAGGAAGTGTTTTGTGATCAAGCTTGAACCAGATACATAGCATAATAGATGAGCTTATTATACAGCTTCCTGTCTTAAAATACTTTTGTGCTTTTCCTACTCCCCCAGCACCATTAGCATGGATGAAGTCATTTATTGAATTCATTCAGCTAAATATTTATTGAGTGCCTACTGGGTGTGAGGAAGTATCTCAGCTGTTGGGGGTAACAACAGTGAATGAAGCACACAAAATTAGCCTTTATAGAGCTCATAATGTAGTGGCGTGGGTGCCAGGGAAGGACAGTAAAGTAAAATGTAAGTACAATCTACAATGTCAACCATAGTAAGTGCTACGGAGAAAAGTAAAGCAGAGGGTGTGCTGGGCAATGTGGTAGGAAGGAGGGTAAGGCTGGTTGCAATTTGAAATAAAATAGTTGGAGTGAAGCAGTGAGCCATGCAAGATGAGGGAGAGGAATGTTCTGGGCAGGTGGAATAGTAAGTGCTGAGGCTGAGATGAGAATGTGCCTAGTGGTTTGAGGAACAGCAAGGAGGTCATTGTGGCTGAAATAAACAAGCAAAGGGAAAAGGATAGAAGATGAAGTTGCAGAGGTAGCCAAGGGCCTAGTAGACCTTTGGCTCTTACCCTGAGTTTGAGATGCCATCAGGGTTGAGAGCATAGGAGTGATACAGTCTGTTTTAACAGGGTCTTAAGATTTGTTGAGGAATGAGAGTAGACAAGAGTGCGTGATTGCTTGGACCAAGGGTTAGCTGAAGTGGTGATAAGTAATGTTTGGCTTTTAGATATATTTTTAATGTGGAGCTGATAAAATTTGCAGAATGGATATTAGAAGAAAGAAGGGAGTCCCGGATGACTAAGATTTTTGGCCTAATCACCAGAAAGGATAGAGTTGCTGTTACAAAGATGGCGGAGGATTATGAGAAGGAGCAAGGTTAGGACAGGAATTATGAGGTTGGCTTTGGGCTTGTTACATTTGAGAGCTATAGTTCAACAGAAGTAAGGGCTGGATAAAATCATGGAGGGAATGGGAAAGAGACAAGGACTGAGCCCCAGACATTCTAATGTTAAGGGACCAGGGAGATAAGAAGGATGCTGTGGAAGAATGGCCACTGAGTTAGGGGGAAAATAGATGAGTGTGGTATCTTGGAGGCCAAGTCAAGAAATATTGGTACCAGAGTCATATTATTTACAATAATTTTTTAACAAAAAACAGTTACAGGGATACAAAGGCAAATTTAAAAAGAAATTACTATCAGCTAGAACGTGTGACTTTTTTGTACTTTTCTTTTTTGGCTTTGTCTCATGAATGTGGTTCAGTAATTTTAACCACATGCATATATAATTTTGTATTCTGGTGCCCATATATACTTTCTACCTATTTTTCCCACTGTTTTAAAATTAATTTTGCATCAAAGTACATGACATTTCTTTTTAAAACTCACTTCTTTAGAATTCTCAGACATGAAATTATGAGGAAAAAGATCCTGAAACAAGTATTTTAAAAGTTATTCATTTTAGAAATAGGCATATGAATTTTAAACATCATTGTATACAAATTGATGTTACTGTTAACAGTGCTGATTAATTTTTTTTAATAATGCAAAAAAAATAACATTCACATTGTCAGATAAAAGTATGTCTGTCATAGAATGCTTTGACTGTGAAGTTCAGTATGGAATCATCTGTTAACTTTTTTTTCCCCAAAGCTTCAAACAGTGCTTATTAATCTTACGTGTCCATTATTTATAGTAGATTGTTTTGAAGCAGCTCAAATGGGACCTGTTAACTAAAATGAATTATCGGGCGGTGTCTACAGCTCAAAGGAGTAGGGCGCTGACCCCATATACCAGAGGTGGCGGGTTCAAACCTGGCCCCAGTCAAAAACTGCCCCCCAAAAAGAATTATCAGAGGTTTTATCACTTACTATCACTTACTTTAATTTTTTTCCACCTTCTTTTTTTAATTAATATGTCTTTTTCTGATCAGGAAGAAAAATTAGAAGGAGATAATCGATACTTTTGTGAAAATTGTCAAAGCAAACAGAACGCAACAAGGAAGATCCGACTCCTTAGCCTTCCTTGCACTCTGAACTTACAGCTAATGCGTTTTGTCTTTGACAGGTAAAGGTGTACAAGTAGTGGTGTGGGTTGTTCATTGTGGGCTAACATGTACAGATTTTACCATGAGACAGATAACAGTGGAATGATAATAATTTGAAACTCTAGATTTGAGCATAAATGTTAGTCCCTGTCATTTTAAAATGACAGTATTTCATGATTTTATCATAAAATTCTTAAAGAAGCCAGCCATATGTAATTGAGGCATCTGTAATTGAGAACTAGAAAAGTAGGTAGTACTTTTTTTATTCTAAGAAATTATAGAATTTCTACAATTCTGTTATAGAACTATTAAGATGTAGTTTTTCTAACTACAAGAAACCGAATTATGTTGACATTTTTTATTGTTGTACATTTTAAGCAGAATAAACATTTTACTCATCATGATACCCTCCCCCTTCCATGCAAATATAACTTTCATTTTATAGTTAAAATCTAGGCAGTATTCAGTACCGCACATGCACATTTCCTCTAGAAAGCCAGAACATGTAATGTTTTTCTTTTGTGATTAAAACTTTTGGAAGTAAGTTTTATTTGGAATCAGCAGTTGGAATTCATACCTTTTGGCCTATTAATTATTACTTGCCCAATTACACAACAGTATTATGTTTGTTTACCTCTATTTGTACAGGTTTTTGAGCAAGATTGCTAAATGAAACTTAGCTATGTTGAGTTTATTAAAATAGCTGATAGAGCTGATAAATTGTTGTAATTGTTTTATATATGAATATAATCAGCTTTCCTCTTGGTTAGGCAAACGGGACATAAGAAAAAGCTGAATACCTACATTGGCTTCTCAGAAATTTTGGATATGGAGCCTTATGTGGAACATAAAGGTAATATTTTTTACTGAGCAGTGAAAATTATAATGCTCAGAGACTGTAACTTGCGATTTGCTGGTGATGAATATGGAATAGTAGTTTACAGGGAGTTTTTATTTACTAATCTCTGTCTGGTAACAAAGGCTTTTTTGGGTGAAACAAGATGTTAATTCCATTTTCTGTAAGAACATATAACAAAGATTAGATGGTTTATCAGTCAATAGCTGTGTAATTAAGGGTATAAAAGCAATTTATAAAAAATGAAAGAGGTATTTTAATGTTTCTGAACCCATGCATGTTATTATCTTAGTTTCAGAATTGTTACCTGTCATTCCTCAGAACTAAGTATCTCCAAGCTGCCTCAATTCACTTTATTTTTTTTTCTCTCCTTGCTAAGGAGCTCCATTCACTTTTTTTTTTTTTGGAGACAGAGTCTCAAGCTGTCACCCTGGGTAGAGTGCCATGGCGTCATAGCTCATAGCAACCTCAAACTCTCGGGATTAAGCAATTCTCTTGCCTCAGCCTCCCAAGTAGCTGGGACTACAGGTGCCCGCCACAACGCCCAGCTATTTTTTTGTTGCAGTTTGACCGGGGCCGGGTTTGAACCCGCCATCCTCGGTATATGGACCCAGCATCCTACTCACTGAGCCACAGGTGCTGCCCCACTTTTTGAAAAATGTTTTATCAGAAACATTAAGTGGCATGATTTCAGCATTTCTGCTGCAATTCTTTGTAATCACTGATGCCATCTCATAGTTTTAAGAAGAAACTACTGTTTTTTTCTTTTAATATCCTATCTTTCCTTTTTTTTTTTTTTTTTTTTGTTTGAGACAGAGTCTTACGTTGTCACACTCAGTGGGGTGCTGTGGCATCACAGCTCACCGCAACCTCAAACTCTTGGGTTTAAGCAATTCTTTTGCCTCAACCTCCCAAGTCTCTGGGACTACAGGAGTCCGCCACAATGCCTGGCTATATTTTGGGGGGGGGGGGTCTTACTCTGGCTCAGGGTGGTCTTGAACTCATAAGCTCAGGCAATCCACCTGCCTTGGCCTCCCAAGTGCTGAGATTATAGGCATGAGCCACCATGCCCAGCATCTTTATTTTTCCTAACAAGATGATTCTTGTTAGAGAAAACAAAATCTTACCCTTATGTTTCTCTTACCTTGACTGGAAGGACTATCATGGTTCCCTTTTAAGGTTGATCTTACTGTTTATGAAATTTTGAATATTTGATATTATTTCATAAACTCTTACCTCTTTCCAAAGAAAGAAACATATTGTAGAGACAGCTGACAACTGAAATGACTCAGTCTTTAAAACAAATGATTGAAAAGGCCCATAAGGAGTGTATTAAATAAATATTTAAGCTTTAAATGTATGAAGCTTCATTAGTACTTTGCTTTAAAATCTGCACCTCCATGGAAGAAGGAAACTGCTATAAACTTTGCTTCTAGATTTCATAATTGTTAGGTTTCATTGAATGAATAAACTTAGCTCACTTTATATAGTAAGCTAAGTGAACTTAGTTCACATTATATAATAGTTTGCTTTCTGCGTCCTTTACTTAGGCAATTGTTTGAAATGCAGGAAGTCTGATGGGTACGAGTGGCTTCTCAAAGGCCACCAGAAACTCAGGAGTTAAGAAATTTAGCACTTTACTATATGAGTTTGAATTGCTATTATTGTTATTAATTGTATTGTGTGTAGTATACATGTATTTGTCCAGGATTTATGCTGTAAAGAAAATAAGAAAAAAAAAAGAAAAGAAGGAAGATCTTTATCAAATAGACTCGATAGACTAAAAACCTATAGAAATTTACTTTTAGTATGTTGGATTACTAAATACAGTAAAACCTTAATTTTTAAGTAGAGAAATAAATATTGTCTTCTTACTAGAATTGTTGGCTAGGACTGATAAAATTAATCTAGTAGTTTTTGGTTATACATTCATCTTTCACAGGCTGTTGTAATGTTTGCAATAAAAATGTGCTACCTTATATAAGTAGAAGACTAAAAACAAATTAACTTTTGTTATGATTGCATAGGGTTTATTCTAGATAATTTTAGAAATTCAAAAGGTATAAAAGTGAGAAGTAAAAACCACATGTAATTCTATCACCAAGATAAACCAGTATTTATATTTTTATATATTATTGTCTCTGCCTACACACATCCATGCAAAGCTGAGAAAATAGATATAAGAATTCACCTGTTCCTGAGCCTGGAGCTCTGTAGAGATTTGTATTTGAATGAGGGATTCTCATTCCTTGAACATTAGCACCTGACTCTCTAACTCAATTCCTGCCGTATTTCTTGAAGATTTTTAAATTGCATAATTGTAAGTCGATGGGTATAATGAACTGATGAATACAAATTCAGGTTATTTATAAGAATAGTAATGTAATATGAAAATTTTTGTGGTTTCTATTGGTAATAAAGTTATGGTTACTGCTAACACTTCCTTGGCTTATTGTCTTCATTAATAATTTACGGAATACTACTAAGAAGCCCTTGTAGGAGGCGATTCTTCCAGTGACCTCAGAGTGACTTCTCTCCTTCAGGGATCTTATCTTGTTCCCTCCCTCAGCCCTACTGAGTGCCATGCCCCCTACCTTATCCTTCCATAGTTTAAATCTCAGTCCCTCTTACTTTTGTCCTTTTTATTTTATTTTATTTTTTGAGACAGAGCCTCAAGCTGTCCCCCTGGGTAGAGTACCATGGCATCACAACTCACAGCAATCTCCAACTCCTGGGCTCAAGCGAGTCTCCTGCCTCCGCCCCCCAAGTAGCTGGGACCACATGCACCTGCTACAACACCCGATTATTTTTTGGTTGTAGCCATCATTGTTGTTTGGCAGGCCTAGGCTGGATTCAAACCTGCCACCCTTAGGTATATGTGGCTGGCACCTTAGCCACTTGAGCCACAGGCACTGACCCCTTTTTATTTTATGTTTATTTAATTTTATTTTATTTTTTGAGACAGAGCCTCAATCTGTCGCCCTGGGTAGAGTGCTGTGGCATCACATCTCACAGCAACCTCCAACGCCTGGGCTCAAGTGATTCTCCTGCCTCTGCCGCCCAAGTAGCTGGGACTACAGACGCCCGCCACAACGCCCGGCTATTTTTTGGTTGTAGCTGTCATTGTTTTTGGCCAGCCTGAGCTGGATTCCAACCTGCCAGCTCAGGTGTATGTAGCTGCTTGAGCCACAGACGCTGAGCCCTTTTTTCCTTTTTAAATTGTGAAATATATCACATAACTAAAAGCTCAGAATACAAAAATGTATGACTTGGCAAATTATCATGACGCAAACATCTATTGAGCACCAGTCAATCAAGAAAGAAAATATTTCTGGGACCCTAAAAGCCTCTTTTGTGCACTCACAATTATAACCTTCTTCCTCCCTTTAAATAAAACCACTTAATCTGACTTTTACAGCAAACACCCCCCCCCCTTCTTAAAAAGCATTTTGCTTTATAAGCACGCATCCCTAGACACCGTAGATTAGTTTACTCTTCTACCTTTTGGGATGTTGACAGCTAAAGCATAACTGATGATTAAATCTAACTCTGGGACCTCTGTTTCTTCACCTGGGTTATTGAAGGTAGCAGGAGAAAAGTCCTTCCAGCGATGCCCTAGATGTTGCCGATCTGTGTTATTACCACCAGGTTCACCCATCCTTTGTTCTTCCTCCCAGTCCCTGGGATGTCTTTGCATACTGTTCACTTTGGGATCTCCAGTTGAGGTCTCACCCATTGGACACACCTGTGGCTCTGAGAACTCGGTCCTGCTGAGGTTGCTGGAACCTTTTGTTCCCCAGGCTCCCATCCTCGGGGACAGCCCTGGAGGCTGCTGTACTTCTGGAGAATCCTGGGATTTGATTCCCCTTCAACCCCTCTCCCTTTTTCTTCCCCTGCTCTTCACCCATGTCTTACAAAACGAGATGCTTTTGACCAATTAGGTCAGTAGAGCCACAAAAAGAAAAGTATAAACCCTCAGTTATTGATGTATTTATTTAAAATGTATTATCTGTATTGGTTGACAAATACATTAAAGGTAACTAAAATACTAAAAACATCTTTAAGCATTAAAAGCATAGTTTTATAATCCATGACTGACGGTGCTGGAATATTTACAGGTTTATGTCTGCTCTCTGATCTGGTTCTCAGTGTTGCCTTGTTTGTTTACCTGGTTGTCCTTGACTGTATGGTGGTAATGGTAGGTGGAAATCATTTATGGGGATTCCACTAGAGCTGGAGTGCGTGCCACATTCTCCACAAAGCCCTTAGGTTTATTTTTGTAGAGCACCTGGAGCACCTAATGATTAGATATTATTGTAAACAGAAGTTCAAGGCTTGCGGTTCTCTGGCTTACTCAAGCTCTAAGAATCTGGTGTGGTCAGTCTAGGGCCATGACATTCCCCTCCTCTTTATTTCTACTGCTCCATTCAGGGCTAAGGGATTTTCTCTACAGTTGCCTGAGATTGGGGAGATGGTTTCTGGTTCACCTTTACCATGAGGTGACTAGGAAAGTAGTGTAGAAAGAACCGAGAATGGGTGATTCCAGATAAGCCCTAAAAGGGTAGAGATGCCCTCAGGGTGGAGACAGTTTAGGCCTCTGATATTAGTAATGAACTGAGAAATTATACCCTGCAGGCTGGGTGCAGTGGCTCATGCCTGTAATGCTACTACTAGGTGAGGCTGAGGCAGGAAGGATTCTTGAGCTCAGGAGTTCGAGACCAGCCTGAGTAAGAGAGAGACCCTGTCTCTAAAAATAAACTGCTTGTAGTCCCAGCTATTTGGGAGGCTGAGGCAAGAGGATCACTTGAGCCCAAGAGTCTGAGGTTGTTTTGAGCTGTGACGGCACAGCACTCTTCCAAGGGCAACAAAGTGAGACCCTCTCAAAAAAAAAGTTATAGCATGCATACTTTATGGTTAAATTCTTTACTCACTACAAACAGTACGAAGACCTCAAAACATTAATAAATGGATCTCCTAAATTATTGTTTTCATGTATATTTTAATTCTCCCTTTAAAAAGTCTGCAAAATACCCTGTTATGCGTAAGGCTTTTGGTGTTCAGTTTACCCGCTTCCTTTGTTTTTCATTCCTTTTGCATTCTAGACCTTCCGTCTGGAATCCCCTTTTAAATACTAAATTAGGGCTTATAAAATCCCTTTATTAAAGGTCTGTTGGTGGAAGATGCTTTTCATATACCATTGTCTGAAAGTGTCTGTATTTTGTCCTTGTGAAATTCATCTTCACAAGTATGGACAGTTCTCTTCACTCAGGGCATTGAAGGTATTGTTATCTTTGGGCATCTGTTGCTGTTGAGAAGTTGGTTGCAGTGTAATTCTTGTTTCTCTAAGTGGCCCATCTTATTCTGTCGGATTTTTTTTTTTTGAGGCGGAGTCTCACTTTGTCACCTTCAGTAGAGTGCTGTGGCGTCATAGCTCACAGCAACTTCCGGTTCTTGGGTTACAGTGATTCTCTTGCCTTACCCTCCCAAGTAGCTGGGACTACAGGCACCCACCAAAATGCCCAGCTGTTTTTAGAGATGGGGTCTTGCTCTTGCTCAGGCTGGTTTCGAACCCGTGAGCTCAGCAGTCCATCTGCCTCGGCCCTAATCCAGAGGGCTAGGATTACAGGTCTATTCTGTCTGATTTAAAGACCTTTTCTTTGGTTTCGATATTTTGCAGTGTCACTCTGACAGACTTTGGTTAGATTTTTACTTTATCCTCCTTACCTAGGGTATCTGAAACATTTCCAGCTGTTATCTCTTAAAACTTTTTCCCTTCTCCGTTCTTTTCCCTTTCCTTCTGGAATTCCAGTTAGATGTGTGTTAGATTTCCTCACTCTACTTTCCAGTCTCTTACTCTTCGTCCTGCATTTTGCATAATTTCTTCAGCTCGACCTTCTCTGTTGAGATGAAACTGGGGTGAGAGGGTTAACAGAAGTCCTTCTATAGAGTTGTTGCTTTCTTGTGTGTATGACAGAGTCTTACTCTGTCGCCTGGGATAGAGTACCATGGCATCATCGTAGCTCACACAACCTCACACTCCTGGGCTCAAGTGATTCTCTTGCCTCTGCTTTTCTATTTTTAGTAGAAATGGGGTCTCGCTCTTGCTCAGGCTAGTCTCAAACTCCTGAGCTCAAGTAATCCACCGCCTCAGCCTCCCAGAGTGCTAGGATTACAAGCAGCCCGAGTGTCTATAGTATTTTCATTGCCTGTTACTGTAATTTTCATTTCTAGAAGTTTAGTTTTCTCTATCCGTCTGATTTTCATTTTCTATAATCACATTTCTCTTAGTTTTAATCCTATCACTCATTTCTTTAAATATACTGAAAATTTTATTAATTAATTTATTTGCTATTTCCAGTAGCTGAGGCAAAAATCTTCACAAATTTGATTTTGCTGTTGTTTGCTGCCTCTCAATTATAGTGTCAGAATGTCCTTTTGTATTACGTGATGTGTGTGTGTATTTTTGACTAAACTCCTTAGAACTGTCACTCATTTCAGGACCCCATCAAACAAAATTCTCAGCTTGAGGTTTTTCTAACTTCTAGGTAGTGTGAATTCATGATAGAAACATCTTCATGAGGGCTAGCATAGGAACTTGCTGTGGAGATGTGTGTTTTTCTTAACCCTCAAGTGCCAAAGTAAATATAAAGCAGATCGTTTTCCCCTGCTATTTCCAGTGGAGGGCAGGTTCGTTTCTGTAATCTCTTAAACGAAGAACCCTAGTCTCAAAGTAAATGTGTATACGCGTTGGAATACTATACACCCTCAAAAAAGAAGGCAATTTTGTCATTTCCAACACTATGAATGAACCTGGAGAACATTTGTTACGTGAAATAAGACAGAAAGACAAACACCTCATGAACCTGCTTATTTGTGAACTCTAAAAATGTCAAACATGCAGAAGGAGAGAGTAGACCAGTGGTTACCAGAGGCTGGGGTGAGATTGTGACAGCAGAGGGATGAGATGTTCAGAGGTTCTAGAGTTGCAGTTAGAGGAATGAGTTTTAGTAAAGGTGTGTTGCACAGCCTGGTGACTATAGTTAGTAATGAATTGTTTATTTCAAAACTGCTAAAAGTAGATTTTAAATGTTCTTGCCACCAAAAAATGATACCTATGGGAGGGGATGGACATGTTAATTGGCTTGATTTCATCAATCCACAATGTAACCATATCAGACATCACGTGTTATTTGTTGATTTAAAAAAAATACTAATTCCATCATAGGGATCTCCTATTAAACTTCTCACTTTTTTTTTTTCAGCCAGGGCTGGGTATGAACCTGCCACCTCCGGCATAGGGGGTCAGCGCCCTACTCCTCTGAGCCACGGGCACTGCCCTAAACTTCTCACCTTTTATGGACCTTAGGTTTTTGTCCCTGGTCCCACAAACTTCTTGAAATGTGAAAAAACAGTTTGAGTTAATGAAGGTTCACCTAATGCTGTCAGAAGGAAACTCTGTGTTGTCCATACCTCCCTAGCTTCTTGGCCTCACATGCTATTTGGCTTCTGAGAATTCTTATTTTCTTGACAGTTAACATGTATAAGAAGACTTAAAAAAAAAATTTTTTTTTTTTTTTTGAGACAGAGCCTCAAGCTATCCCCCTGGGTAGAGTGCCATGGCATCACAGCTCATAGCAACCTCCAACTCCTGGGCTCAAGCGAGTCTCCTGCCTCCGCCTCCCAAGTAGCTGGGACC
>CAUYQV010040748.1:0-26851 GCA_963574575.1 Galagoides demidoff
AGATCACCTATATATCTGTCTAACAAGGGTACAAGTGAACTTTTCTAGAACTAGAATATAAATGTTTTGATACAATGACTAAGCAAATGACATGAAATTTATGTTAACCAGCTTGATGAAAGTATCTCAAATTGTATATGAGAACAGCACAATGTACCCCATGTTTGCATTAATGTATACAGCTATCAATTAATAAAAAAAATTTTGAAATAAAAAAAAAAGTAGACATGAGAACAAGATGGAAAGTCACTGTCTAGCTGAGGAGTTTGCCAGAACAATTAGAAAATGTCGCCCTCTCGCTCTTTGGGTAGAATGTTAGTGGGAGGGACTGATAAGACTGAGCACAGAGCAAAGTGGGACCTGCAGGTCCCAAGGTCCTCACTAGCCAGATGATCAAGCATGAAGAAAGGTATTTTTCATGAACTTTTCATTTATTTGAGCCAATAGATTCTTTTCAAATTTAATCTAGCTTCAAAAAAATTATAATCAAAACTGCTAAGAAAAATGCACGTTTATTGTTGATTTCACATTGAGTCATTATCTCCAGTGGAACACAAACAAATTCGGCAAATGCTCAGAGAAGTTATCGCTCCTTCCCATTTGATGCTTGTAGGGCGAGGAAGGGGCAGGAGGACAGCTGGTGGGTGCAGCCTCGGGAGCCCTGAGAACGTTACAGGAGCAGCGTCTCATTTCTACAAGGGGCAGAAACAGACACTGAGCTTCACTTACATTGACCGTTAAGAAAAGAGACAAAACCCAGTTGTAACATCCCAGTTACTCTGCTTTTCAGTGTTAATAAAGAGACACTTTAACAGATGCATGATAATGTCTAGTGGGCTAGTTATATTGAAGAGGAAGCAGATCTGTCTCAAATTAGACAGTTGGGATCAAGACTGAACCACAGAAAAGAGACTTCAGTTCCAGATGTGGAAGAGTTCTCTAAATAAATTTTCTGAAGAGTAAATGGATGGTTTTGAGAAGTAGCTTATAACTAGAGCTTTTCATTTATAGGCCAGATAACCACCAGGTGCGATATGACAGGTGATTTAACCACGTTAAAGTAGACTGGACATGAAGCTTTTTTCTAGCCTTTCTAATCCTGGGATGTGACAGTTCACTACGAATGGTAATCCAGCTCGATTCATCAGTTATTCTGTCCAGATCATTGGAACATTCCATTTCTCCAGGAAAGAGACATTTAATTAACCATGTATATTTGCATCTCTCTGTCCATTGAAATATGCTAAGATAAGGAAACCAGACTCTCAGAGAAATATTTTCCTAGTAGAATTCTTTTTTTTAATATTAAAAGCACTAGTAAAAAACAGACAAACAAAACCCCAGAAGTTCTTACTGGAGTTCAAAAGAAAGTGAGAATCTGGCAACCTCCCAACTATTTCAGTCAATAGAAACTGCCAAACTGTAAGGTTTAAGTAATTAAGTGATTTAGATTTCTGGGTCAATAAAATTAATTATGCAATTAACAAATCCTCATACTTTAGTCTGTGAATCATTATTTTTCAATTGCTGTGTAGTTTTTAATAAGTAAAAACTTTATTTTTAATTAAAATTCCATATTTAGTTATTAAAAGTAATAAAGACACGCTGTTTTAAGTCCACAGAGAAGGTGGGATTCTGACGGGAGCGTGTGCGCTGCCCGGAGATGCGGGAGGCAGCACCAGACTCAGCCGCACAGCGGCCGGGAGGCACCCAGCCTCGGGCTCAAGTCTTTGCAGGGTTTCTTTACAGGGAAGTGACCTTGGACAGGTTATTAATTTTCTTCTGTCTCAGTTTCTGCATATGTAAATAGAGATGATAGCTCAGAAAGTCTAAGTTAATTTTTAATCTCAGTTCACATTAACACTTTACCTACCTTAGTTTTATGCTTCCCTTTCTGGTATCTGTTGTCTTCTTTTTAAGCCCTACTCATTTTATTAACAACGAGCTTAATGATTTCCTGACCCCAAATCATGTATCTTGATCCATGTCATAGTCATCAGACTGCCCTCAGCTGTTATTTACCGTAATGATTATTGTAATTGCAGTTATACCGTCTTTTCATATGCTGTTATGAGTTTAAATCTCTCTCCCACCTATCATCATCATTTCTGTAACATCATTTCCTCACACCATCCCTGGCCTTTCAGTAGCTAATCAATATTTGCAAAAGAATAAATAAAGTCTCAATAATAATTCAGTGCGAGAATGTATACCAGACACGTAGAAAACGGTTTCATTATTGTAAGAAAATTATTAATGAAACCTTTGCTCCTTTCACCACTTTCTCACCAGAATCTTGTGATAGAGACCTTCAAAATATAAATCGTAACAACCAGAAATTCATTGCTGTAAACAGCAGAGCTCTAAAATTTGCTAATTTTGCAAAACTGAAACTTTGTACCCACCCATTAAGCATCAACTCTCTCTTTCCTTTCCCCTCAGATCTTGGCAACCACCATTCTATTATCTAGATTTTGGGCAATTTTTTATTTCATCCTAGGTGAATGAGTAGGGAAAAGCCTCCAACTGAGAGGACAGGGTGTACATTAAAGGGCAAGGCTGCTTTGTTTTCTGTGAAGCAGAAAGATGGTGGTGGAATCAGTTAATGAATAATTGTTTCCAATGCAAACCACAGGTCTATGTCCCATTTGACTCACTCTGCATGCCCAGATGAGACTGAGGTCGGATCAGGGAGGTGTTCCTGGACTTGGTATATGTGGAATGGCTGGCATGGCCAGAGTGAGGAAATGTGGGGTATAATCACTGACATTCTGGAGACAAACAGCATTTATACAAAGTGAACAGAGCTGGGAACAGAGGAAGGGTAAAGAAAAAGAAGTAAGAAAGCCTCGTGTGAGAGAGAGCCCAGTTCAACAAGCAACTGGGCTCAGTGAAAGAGACATGAATATTTCTTTGGCTGTGCAGAGGCTTTTTAATATAATTAATTCCCATTCATTTATTTTTTGTTGTTGCTCTATTTGCCTTTGGGATCTTAGTCGTAAATTATTTTGTCTAGGCCTATGTCTCAATTTTCTTCTAGAATTTTTATGGTTTCATTCCTTTCATTTTAGTCTTTAATCCATCTAGAGTTAACCTTTGCATCTGGTGAGAGATGGGGGTCTTGCTTTATTCTCCTGTATGTGACTGTCCAATTTCCCCACCATCTATTAATCAGGGTGCCCATTCTTCAGAGTATGTTTTTTATCTGCTTTGTCAAAGATCAGTTGTTTGTAGCTATGTGGTTTTATGTTGTGAGTTCTCTGGTTCCACTGCTCTGTCTCTATGTTTATACCAGTACCATGCTCTTTTGGTTATTATTAATGTATAGCCTTGTAGTGTAATTTAAAGTTAGGTAATATGATGTCTCCAAGTTCATTATTTTTGCTTATGATTTATTTAGCTATTGGGTTCTTTTTTGGTTCCAAATGAAGCGTTGGTCATTTTTTCTAGGTCTGTTAAATAAAATGTTGGTATTTTGGTGGGAATTGTGTTGAATCCATGGGTCACTTTGGGTGGTAAGAGAGTTTTAGAGATGCTCATTCTGTTAATCCCCGAGATGGAGCGTTTCCCATTTGTCTGGGTCATCCGTGATTTCTCTCATCAGTGTCCTGCAGTTCTCTCTGAGCTCGTGTTTCCCTTAGTCAGTTAAGTATATTTCTAAGTATTTTATTTTCTCTGTAGCTATTGTAAATGGTAGTGAGACTTTGATTTAACTCTTAGCTTGGCTATTATTAGTGTGTAGAAATGCTACTAATTTGTGTACATTGATTTTATAACTTGAGACTTTGAAGAGTTAATTTATAATTTCTAGGAGTCTTTTGGTGGAGTCATTTGGGTTTTCTAGATACAAAATCATACGACTGGCAAACAGGGATGGTTTGACCTCCTGTTTTTTTTTTTATTCAGCTACCCCTTTATTTCTCTCTCTTGCCTGATGGGTCTGGCTAGGACTTCCTATACTATGTTGAATAAAAGGGGCTGTAGTCCTGTTCCAGCTATTAGGGGGAGAAAATGTCAACTTTTCTGCCTTTAGTATAATGTTGGGTGTGGGTTCATCACATATGGCTTTTATTATATTGACATATGTTTCATCTGGAAATAATCAACAGAGCAAACAGGGAATTTAAAGAATGACAGAAAACATTTTCCAGGTATATATCTGACAAAGGGCTCATATCCAGAGTCTACAAAGAACTCCATAAAATCAATAAGAAAGAAATTAACAATCTCATTAATATGAAAAAAATGTTCAACATCTCTAGTCATCAGAGAAATGCAAATTAAAGCCACAAGGAGCTACCCTCTTATCCTTGTCAGAATGGCCATCATGAAGATGTCAAAAAGCCCCCAGTGTGGGTGTGGATGTAGCAGGAAAGAAATATGTGTACACTGGTGGTGGAGCGTCAGGATCCAACGAGCCCTATGCAGAACAGTGTGGAGGCTCCTGCAAGAGTTGCCAGTGGACCTACACTCAATACAGCAATCCCACAGGACCTACAGTCAATACAGCAATCCCACGGGACCTACACTGAATACAGCAATCCCACAGGACCTACACTGAATACAGCAATCCCACGGGACCTACACTTAATACAGCAATCCCACGGAACCTACACTGAAAACAGCAATCCCACGGGACCTAGACTGAATGCAGCAATCACACGGGACCTAGACAGAATGCAGCAATCCCACGGGACCTAGACAGAATGCAGCAATCCCACGGGACCTACACTGAATGCAGCAATCCCACGGGACCTACACTGAATGCAGCAATCCCACGGGACCTACACTCAATACAGCAATCCCACGGGACCTACACTCAATACAGTAATCCCACGGGACCTACACTCAATACAGCAATCCCACAGGACCTACACTCAATACAGTAATCCCACGGGACCTACACTGAATACAGCAATCCCACAGGACCTACACTCAATACAGCAATCACATGGGACCTACACTCAATACAGCAATCCCACGGTACCTATGCTCAATACAGCAATCCCACGGGACCTACGCTCAAGACAGCAATCCCACGGGACCTACACTGAATACAGCAATCCCACGGGACCTACACTCAATACAGCAATCCCACGGGACCTACACTGAATACAGCAATCCCATGGGACCCTACACTGAATACAGCAATCCCACAGGACCTACACTGAATACAGCAATCCCATGGGACCCTACACTGAATACAGCAATCCCACCTACACTGAATACAGCAATCCCATGGGACCCTACACTGAATACAGCAATCCCATAGGACCTACACTGAATACAGCAATCCCGTGGGACCCTACATTGAATACAGCAATCTCACAGGACCTACACTCAATACAGCAATCTCACAGGACCTATACTGAATACAGCAATCACACCACCGATACCCACACGAAGGAAGGAAAATCATTTTATCAAAAATCCACCTGCACTGATGTGTTACCACAGCACGATTCACAAGTACAAAGATGTGGAATCAACCTACATGCCCATCAATTCGTGAACAGATAAAGAAACGAGATACATACAACTTTTTCTCTATATAAAGAAACCCGGCTATGTTTAGTCACTTGCTCATGCTCACACCTTTGTCACCGCCAGAGGCTGGATTTGTCCCAAGGTTTGACTAATTCCCAAGTACTACTCAGCTATAAAAGGGAGTAAAATAATGTCTGTTGCAGCACCTGGGATGGAGCCAGAGTCCATTATCCTCAGGGCAGCATCTCAGGAATGGAGACCCAAATGTCGCATGTTCTCACCAGCAAGTGGGCCCTAAGCAGTGGGTGTGAACAGGAACTAAGAGATGTGAAGGACAGGACGTTGGAAACTAAGAAGCAGGATGGGAGGGAGCCGAGGGCTAAGAACTCACCTCCTGGGCGCGATGAACGCTGTCCGGGTGTGGGAACACTGAGAGCCCTGACTGCAGTGTGATAGCGAGTATTCTTGTAACAAAAACATTTGTACTCCCTTGAAGTTTTGAAATAAAATTAATTAAAAATTAAAATCTTTTCTCACCAAAAACAAATGGTATTAACAAAATATGAAACAATGCCAGAGTGATGCAAGTTCGGCATGGGGAGAGTGGGGAGGGAGAGGGGCTGTCTGAAGCCCCTGTTCTGTGATGGGCAGGTCAGGGGCCTCCTGTGTGTCCTGTTTAGACCTCACTATGGCCCAGTCAGCTGGGTCTTGTTCCTATTTTCATTTCCCAGAGGAAGAAACAGACCCGGGCGGGTCTTGTCACTTGCTCATGCCCACACAGCGTCAGTGCCAGAGGCTGGACTGGATCCCAGGTTTGACTAATTTCAAAGCTTTTTTTAAAAAACAAAAATCATTATGCCGCGGTTCCCAACTCAAAATCCTTCTTTAGCCATGCAGGTGATATAAATGAACAAAGCTGGCGGGGGTGTGAGGCATCAGAGGTGGAGGGCATTGAGGAAGCTGGAGAGTGTATGCTACATTTAAAAGGGGCCTTGTCCTTAACTCCAGGAGGATACTGCCGCATGGGAATCTGGACTCAGATCTCCAGATGCGTAAGACAAGCTAAGAATTTGTGATTTTTATGTGAAATGTCTTAATTTGATGCTGTTAATTAATTTGGAATTTCAGAAAGCTTTTGACTGATCACACACAGACACACTCCTCCTGGCTGAGTCCAGCCTGAGGACCACTGGGAGGTGACCTCCCTATCACACCTGCTCCGTGGGGCTCCCTCGGTAGTTAGCACATTAAAACCTTTGACAGAATGGCTGGAGATTCGGTAAATAATAACACAAAGGCAGAAAACATCTCTGAAAGAAAGCTCTAGTCATATGAAAACAGGTAATAAATCAAAAAAGAAGAAAAAGATGAAGGTGATGTTCTTGCCCTGGACACTAGAGGGAGTCTGAGCAGAACTAGGATCAAGGTTGGCCTGGCCCTGCACCAGCCGTGTGTGCAGCTAGCTCACAGCAGGCCATGAGACCCAAGTATCAAATACTGAGGAAATATTTCAGTCAGTGTTAAATCATTGGTAACTTGAAATTGGCTATGGTAGGAAGATTTACACCACAGTCATCTGCATACACTAAAAATCAGAGGAGTTTCCCCCTAGAGTGGGTTTTTAGCACATCACTGTCACTTATGTAAATGTTTTATTGTTTATTAAGTAAAACTATTTAAAATTCACTTATGATATTATTTGGTAAAATATCTGTTTAATAAATATGCCCAGTAGTTGATGTTTAGGTGAACTCAACTTATTTTTTTCCTTTCCGTGTTAGTGACCCTACAATGATGATTTCATGACTAAAGTTCTAGAAACAACTATAAACTATATCTGAACAGGGAATAATTCATTCCGTAACTAGTTTTAAATGAGACCAGCTAACACTTAGCACTTCTACTAGCCAAGTCATTATTCCTGGAGATTCACAAACATCAAACTCATTGCAACCTTCACGACAAACCTATAAGGTAGATGTTTTAATGTTTTCATCATTTCATTGATAAGGAAATTAAAGTGCAGAGAACATCCCACAAAGATAACGTAGCACAGTTGGGAACTGAATCAGGTACTTGGGCTGCACAGTAAGCAAACTTGGGTACTGCACTCCTAAAATACATTATGTTCTTGAAGTGACCATTTTCAATCAGGTCAGTCTATATACGTGTTTATCAGAAGGACAGTATAAGAAATAATAATAAAGGTTAAATGAGAAGCATAAATCCTGGGTAACAGTGGATGATCAATGAATTAATATCTTTCTTTTCTCCTCCTAAAAGCTAAAGACATTACACAGAATTGCAATGAATTGCCTGATTACATCTTCACAGAGTTGCTATATTTTAATAAGGAATAAAAATGAAGTGAATTGGCCTGGGAGGGTGGCTAATGCCTGTAATCCTAACACTGTGGTTGGCTGAGGTGGAAGGATCACTTGATGTCAGAAGTTGGAGACCAGCCTGAGCAGAGCGAGACCCCTGTCTCTATTTAAACTAGAGAAATTAGCCAGGTGTTGTGAGTACTGCCTGTAGTCCCAGTTACCCTGGAGGCTGAGGCGAGAGGATCACTTGAACCCAGGAGTTTGAGGTTGTTGTGAGCTAAGCTGACACATGGCATGCTAGCCTGGGCAAGAGAGTGAGACTGTCTAAAAACAAAAGTAGGATTCTCCATACTTCCTTTCAAAAAGGTTGTATTATTTTGCAGTCTACCAGCAGTTTGAAAGTGTTCCCTTCTCTCCACATCCACGCCAGCATCTGCAGCTCTGAGACTTTATGGTATGGGCTGTTCTCACAGGGGTTACGTGATATCTCAGGGTGGTTTTGATTTACATTTCTCTGATATTTCTCTGATGATCAGGGATGATGAACATTTTTTCCAATGTTTGTTAGCTATTCATCTGTCTTCTTTAGAGATGGTTCTATTCATCTCTCTTGTGCAGTGACAAAAGGGATTGTTGGCTTTTTTCATGTTGATCAATTTGACTTCTCTGTAGATTCTAGTTATCAACCCTTTGTCAGATTGATACCCTGCAGTATGGTTTCCCATTCTGAAGGCGGTCTTTTTGCTTTACACATTATTGTGTCCTTAGCTGTGCAGAAGCTTTTCAGCTTAATTAAATCCCATTTGTTAATTTTTGTTGTTGTTGGGATGGTCACTAAAGTCTTTTTCATGAAATCTTTCCCCAGTCCAACATTATCAAGAGTTTTCCCACACTTTGTTCTAAATTTTTTATCATTTTGTGTCTTAGGTTTAAGTCTCTTATCCATCTTGAGTCAATTTTCGTGAGGGTGAAAGGTGCGGGTGGAGTTTCAGTCTTTGACATGTGGTTATCCAGTTCTCCCAGCACCATTTGTTGAATAGGGATTGTTTTCCCCACTGTAAGCTTTTGTTTGGTTTCTCAAAGGTCAGAGGGCAAGAGGAGACTGGTATCATCTCTTGGTTTTCTATTCTGTTCCCTATATCTATGTCTCTATTTTTGTGCCAATACCATGCTGCTTTGATTACTATGGATCTATAATATTACCATCCTGTTTGATCTTGCAATCCCATTACTAGACATCCACTCAGTAGAAAAAAAATCATTTTATCATAGGACATTTGCACTAGACTGTTTATTGAAGCTCAATTTATAGTCGCCAAAATGTGGGAAAAACCTAAATGCCCACCAACCCAGGAATGGATTGTATATGTCATGGTATATGTATACCATGGAACATTATTTAGCCATTAAAAAAGATGGAGACTTTACATCTTTTGTATTAACCTGGATGGAGGTGGGATACATTCTTAGTAAAGCATCACAAGAACGGAGAAGCAAGAATCCAATGTACTCAATTCTAAGATGAAGGCAGTAGATGAGCTAATACAAAGTGGGGTGGGTAGGGGAACGAGGGAGTGGGGTGAGGGTCATGGTGTATGACACACCCCTTGGGGGTGGCACACAATTACAAGAGCGACTTTACCTAACAACTGCAATCAGTATAATCTAATTCTTTGTGCCCTCAATGAATCCCAAACAACAACAACAAAAAAATCTAAAAATAATTGAAATAAAAAATAGACAATAAACTTTAAGGACACAATATATAATCATGTTATGGATGTGGTCATTTTATAAGAGAATTTTGATATGATCAATCATAAATTTATATATTCTTTCCAAAGGAACATTGATTTGTACATCAAATTGATCATGATGCTATTTCCATAATGTCTAGTAATACTTTTATAATAATATTTAATTTATACTTATCTACCATTTAATTTCCAATTAGATGAATTAAAAATATTTTTAATAAAACATATACATTAGATAATAGTCTCATTATGGAGTAGACTCAAAAGGGAAAGATGTTGAGAAGGTTTTAGGATTTTGAGGCTAATTAGTGAGGCTTTCTATACTGAAACACCCGAACTTGACATTCCATGGCAGGCAAGCAGCTCTTTCTCTCGGGGACATTACAAAGGACGGTCATTATCTGCTAATGGTGTCAGATGCATGGGAAAGACTACAGATACTCCACTGAAACAGGAAAATGTTTCAAAATTACATAATTTGAGTTTAGAATAAAATGTCCTATTCTTTTCTCTGGGTATTTGTTTCAAATATTTCTTTCAAAAACAAAAAATATTTTAAAATAATACTGAATAGCCTTCCTGTGCCCTGCTGGGACCAGGTGAGAGAAGTGAGCTGGGACCCCACAGCGACGCGAGGCTTTGCTGCTGGCTCCCGAGAAGGCACCTGCGGACCTGCAGGGAATGTGAGAGGAATGGGACAGCAAAGCTGTGGGCTTTCCCGCCTTCAACTGTCTCCAGAGAACTAAAAACCCCAAAACAAGGCAAGGGGTTCAACATAAATAAGGAAGTGGACAGCTAAGCTGCAGGGGCGCTGAGGACCGGTCCCTGGACACTCCTGCAGAGGCGCCTCCACACGGTAGGCTGGTCTGCGCAGATCTCGTCCCAGGACGGCCTCGGGGTCCTGACTCGCCTTGGACCAGATCCTGAGGCTTAAGGGACTCTCTTCCTATGGGGACAGAAACCCATCGATAAGGGACCGGGGTGGATGTCTGGCCAACGTTGCGTTATCCACAGGGAGATGCACAGAGACTTGGAGGGTGTGTTCTGGAAAGCTCTCTCCAGAGACCAGGAGAGGGTGGGTGGAGAGGGACATTTTCAGGAGCCCGAGATGGCAGTACCGCCAGGATTAGAGACAACCCAGGTCTCAACTAAACCAAGAAAATGAGGAGGAGGGCCAGGTCCAGGGGGCGAAGACTTCCCTCCAGTAACGGTTTCCAGTGGGAGGGAAAACTTTCAGAAGGAGAAATGGAGTGTGGGACAGGGTCCCAGGCTGGCTCCGCCTCCAGCTCGTGGTTCTTGGCTCGAGTTGCACCACCTGGGAACAGTTGCTTGAGCTCAGACACGTGCCGTAAAAATGGGCCTCGATGCGCTGTCCTGACCTTGCATGGGAGCCATGGTGGTCAGCGCGTCCACACAGAAGGCGGTCACCTCACACAGCTGCTCAGAAACCTGTGGTCAGCAGGTCCTCCAGGCTGCTGTCCACGAGCAGCCAGGGAAGAAGCTCAGACGCCGTGGAAGCACATCTGCATCTACGGGAACAGGATGGGTATTGGCAGGGAGGCCCCAGGGAGGGGGGCCCAGCAAACGTAGGGCCCACGGGGGTGACTGGGCGCCCTCTCCTCCCAGGTCAGCCCAGTGCAGCGGGAGGTGGCCGAGGAGCGTTCCAGGGTCTGGTGCACAGAGAAGTGCACACACGATGTGCCTGCGACCAGCCAGGCCCAGCCCAGGGCCCGTCCACTGCCAGAGGCTGAGCAGCTGTGCAGAGAACCACCAGGAATCACCCCATCTTGGGGACTGACCAGCAGCCCTTGCTGGCGTGGTGAAAAGACAGTTGTTACAGACCTCGTGACAACAGAGCAGCCACTTCCTGTGAATTGTTCTTTATCCAAATTGAGCTGTATTCTTGGTCTTGTTGATAAATATTAGAAACAAGATCAACAAGCAAATAATAATAATAATAATACTGAATAAAAAAATCATCCACATTTACATAATAGCAAACATCAGGTGTGGGAAATAATCAGGAGATTAAGCCTAGTTCCTCTTTTTCCCAACAAAATATTTTTGCACACATGCTATGATTTGAAAGATAAAACTCCACACCTTTAAACAAAATTTCCTGAGCTCTCCACTTTCTTTTCAAAACATGTTTCCATACTCCTGAAAGGACATTATGTGAATTATCTCTCTACATATATTAGTATAGCAGGCCATATGGTATCTGGTGTTATAAACCCTAATATATTTTTAGGCTTTTGCTAAGGCAGTTATGTTTTAGATGCAGATTAGAACACATACTCAATTATTTTAGAAATTCTGAGAGGTATAATTTTGTTTACTTGACATGACTATTATAAAACTTTACTTTTAAGCTTTTCTGTCACATTCTTAGAGAAAGGTTTTAAATTCCTCACTGTTCCTGAATATAAACTTCTTTTATACTAGTCATACAAAAATTGCTATAAATTTATGTTGTAAACATTAATTTTGAGCTTATCAAAATTACTTTTTGCCTTAGGGAAAACAATTATTTCCCTAATTTGTCAAGTAGCCAAAGGCCTAATTTATTTTTTATTTTATACTAAATAAGATATGAAGAATTTTATTTTATTTTGGCATAATCTTTGTAGCCAAAGTTCTCAGGATTACCCATTTTTGGGGGATTAATCTGCATCTTCGTGAGATGGCGTGGATGTAATATCAGTATCTCCCTAACGCTGTGAAAGAGAGACGGCCGAATGCTCCGTGCCCTTCAGGGGCTCGGAAAGTAAGATGGGTGAGATAATCAGAGAGCAATATAGGAAAGGATTTACAAATGCTGAGCTTGTGAAGGACACACATCAAGAAGTTGTGGAGATAAGAAGTCAGGCAATAGGCATTCCCAGGCCCCGTCCTGGAATAAAGACGTGTCAGGACCAGATTTGTTCAGGAGACTTTGTGGAGGAAGTGAGATTTCAACTGAGTGAAGTGGGGAAGTGAAATTTCAACTGGGTGATGAAGATGAGTCAGAAGTACATATGCAGAGGAAAGAGGAAGGGCACTGCAGAGCCAGAACCCCAGGTCCCTGGCACTGCAGATCCAGAACCCCAGGTCCCTGGCACTGCAGATCCAGAACCCCAGGTCCCTGGCACTGCAGATCCAGAATCCCAGGTCCCTGGCACTGCAGATCCAGAATCCCAGGTCCCTGGCACTGCAGATCCAGAATCAGAATCCCAGGTCCCTGGCACTCCAGACTCCAGAATCCCAGGTCCCTGGCACTGCAGATTGCAGAATCCCAGGTCCCTGGCACTGCAGATCCAGAATCATAATCCCAGGTCCCTGGCACTCCAGACTCCAGAATCCCAGGTCCCTGGCACTGCAGATTGCAGAATCCCAGGTCCCTGGCACTCCAGATCCAGAATCCCAGGTCCCTGGCACTACAGACTCCAGGATCCTAGGTCCCTGGCACTCCAGATCCAGACTCCAGAATCCGAGGCCCCTGGCACTCCAGACTCCAGAATCCCGGGTCCCTGGCACTCCAGATACAGACTCCAGAATCCAAGGTCCCTGGCACTCCAGACTCCAGAATCCCAGGTCCCTGGCACTCCAGATCCAGAATCCCAGGTCCCTGGCACTACAGACTCCAGGATCCCAGGTCCCTGGCACTCCAGATCCAGAATCCTGGGTCCCTGGCACTCCAGATCCAGACTCCAGAATCCGAGGCCCCTGGCACTCCAGACTCCAGAATCCCAGGTCCCTGGCACTCCAGATACAGACTCCAGAATCCAAGGTCCCTGGCACTCCAGACTCCAGAATCCCAGGTCCCTGGCACTCCAGACTCCAGAATCTCAGGTCCCTGGCACTCCAGACTCCAGAACCCCAGGTCCCTGGTAGGGATCCCCACTTCATGGGTGTGGGCAAAGGGGAGCCACCTAGAGGAAAATCAGGCTCTTAGTGGAGCGAGGGAAACACAGGCTTCTACAACTTGGACAGATGCAACAAGCTGTGTCTTTATTTTCTTCCCTAGATGTGAATGGGGGTGGCATTACAATCAGAGAGACTCTCAGAGAAGATTTATTGGGTGGTTCTTAAAGTTGTATGCTTAAAAGAAAAACAGGTGAGCCAGTGCTGTAGGCTAACGACCGATTCATTCAGCCACATATACTGAACGTCCTGTCAGTCCCAGGCATCTTTCCTTGTGCTGAGACACAAAACAAAGCAAACTGCTTTTCCTGCCCTCAAAAACTTCATCAGTAAAAAACAAGACAGTTATCATCGAGATAACTTTGACACGTGGTAGGTGTATTTCACAGTGTATCACGGGGTATGGAGGAGGAGGGACTGTTTTGAACAGCACAGACTAGAATGTCTTTAAAAATGAGTTTGGTATAGTCACTTTATGTACCAATAACAACTAAAAATAAAAAATTAAAGAAAAAATGAGTTGATATCTGAACTTGACAGGGTGTTACCCAGAGAGAGAGGAAAGTACAAATGAGGGGTTTCTGGCAGGAAGACGGTTTGTTAGGGGCACACGCCTGAGCCTGAGTCAGGCCGGGCGTATGACTCCGCAGAGCTCCGGGGCGGTGTGAACACACGCGGGTTCGTGTTGGACTGACTGCAGAGGAGGGGTGCAGAGAAAGTGGCCCTGAGTTGTTTCTCTGTCCTGGGGCCACCTGCTTGGCCCTGAAGGCCAGCGGGAGATGAACGCCACGCTGAGCTCATTGCTGGATGTGAAGAAGAGAGTGGAGACTTCTGTTACATGTCTCCAATCATAAAAGCAATTTATTTGTCTCGCACTGAAAAGTGATACTGTCAGTGGTGTTACTTCCTCCATTGAACTTCAGATTGGCTTTATGCTGCTCAGTTACAAGCACCATAAACTCTCCTGTGACCTTGTCTTCCAGTTGGAGCCCACGGGGCTGCTCCTGGATATTACCGGCAATCTGGAATTCATTGCTGAGTCGTTGCAAATATTCTATGGGGCTTTGCTTTACAGACGTGGAGTGCACTGCTCTATAGCTGACCATGCAGTGCTCAGACTCCAGTGGAAGTCTCCAGCTGCCCTATCCGTTGCCCTTACCTGGAGGGTAAGTGGCTCTGAGGATGCACAGAGCTCCTTGGGGTGCTTTGGGGAAAGCAAACAAATGTGCAGAATTTCAGCTGTTGACCACTCGTGATATGTAGAAACTCAAAACTATGCTACGTGTGATGCTAACCAGCTCATTTACTTATTTGTTTCTTTAAATAAGCACTTATGAAAGTCCACTGTTCATTAGGAAATCAAAGTCAAATAAATAAGCCACAGTGCTTGCCTTCTGGGCCTTCTCTTAAAAAGAGGAAATGTAGAATATGGTGAGGCCTTTGCCATTTGGGGCTACACAGTGTGTTCTCGAGGGCTAGAAGTGGGAACACCTAACCAGGTTGACCTTGGGGAATCAGGACAGATTTCCTGTAAGAAGTGATGTCTGGGTTGATGGGCAGCCGGATGATTTGGGGGAACTGGTGCTGTAATTGAGACTGAGCAGATCATGAAGGCCCATATATAGTCCAGAGATTGCATTTTATAGTTTAGATAACCAGATGCAAGAAGGATTTAAATAGGAAGAAGTACAGTCTAACTTGCATCGTCGGGAAGTGCGTGTCAGCATCACAGGCGGGGCCGGGGAGGCTGGAATACGGGGGCTGCAGCAATCCCGGAAGCCCTGGCAGAGCCTGGGAAGGCTAGTGCCGGTCATCGGGGAAAACGGAAAGGGGAGGGGAAAGAAGTGAGAAGTGTGTAAGTGCTGTAATTAATGTGATTTTGGTAATTAGATATGAATAACAGAGGCAGATAAAAATGTTCAGATACTTGAGTAACTCTTTCAGCTATGACTCTCTGAATTGATTCTTCTTGGCCGCAAACGGTCAGACTCCATGCATGTACCAACCCTAATGGGCACCTTAGGATGCAGTGGTTCATTTGGCCCCTTGTCTTTCCTCTTCTGCTTTTGGGAAAATAACTTTGACAACAGGCAAAATGGTCACGCTCAGTTGTTGAGTGGGAGAGAGGAGGTGAGGGAAAGGGAGAGCGGAGAGGTGGAGAGATGGAGAAGAGGGGGATATTTCTAGTGCTGAGTCTTGGTAAAATCACTTTTGAAGAAGTAACAAGCTAACAAGCTTTCGACTCGGGGACGGTGAGGATGGTGAATGATGAGTTTTGAAGTGGACTTAATTTAGGTTACTGAGACTAGCCCAGTGGTGGTCTTCGGGCCAGCAGGTTTGAAGCTTAGAAGGTTAAGTGAGTCACCAGTAAGAAGGTGAAAGTTGAAACCACAGAACAGGTGTAAGGGAGAGAGATAATGAGCTAGTATTTTACAAATAAGAAGGTGATATAATGAAAAATAAGGTCTTGCATAATGCTAACTCTTAAAAGGTAGTGTAGAAAAATAAAATATTGTGGTTAGAGAGTAAAATTCAGTAGGGGATATGGAGCTCGTTCAGAGAGTTGGAACAAGTACAGATAGAATAGCCCCTGGTTCCTGACTTTGAGAAGGTACATTTTAGAAAAACTGTTAATAATTGCTAATGGTTAAGAAAAGTTACATTCACCTCCAGAATTATGCAAATATATTATTCTTTAAAAATAAGCATAAAACTACTTTTTTTTTTTTTTTTTACTTCTATAAAAACCTATTTAGTTCTAAGTCAAAGACAGCCTGGCTCCTACAAGGCTTACCAGCTCATAGCAAAGAGGTTTAGAATTCGTCCAAGAAAGGTGCCGTTTTAGGTCAATTTTCCCTAGAAGCAAACCTAGGAGCAGGCAGGATTAGAGTCCACGTCATTTGTGACGTGACCCCGTCAGCAGCACTTGTGGAGTGGGGAGTAAGGCAGGTCAGAGGGAAACATCAAGAGCTATTCTTGCAGGCAAAGGCTGCTCACAGGAATTCTGACTCTCTGCCCTGCTTAACTGCCAAAAGTACCGGCTGAGCAAACTTTTATGGACAGAGAAAAGCCACAGGCAAGACGGATGCTTGCAGTTGGCAGCTCTGAGCATCCATGGGGACGCTGACTGCACAGGGCATGTGGGCAGGGAACGCACAGGCGCCCTGACCCTGTCCACTCCTGCCGGCCTAGACGTTCTGTTTCCCCACATTGTCAAGGTCGCTCGGTTTTGTCACTGAGTCCTCAAGTTGGCAGCTTTTACACTACGTCACATAGGTGTAAAATACATTAGAAAGTTAGCGAAAGCAGCAGCAGACCCCCGTTGACGCGATATCCCCAGTGTGCTCGGACCAAAAGGCCTCCCAAACGTGGAGATCCGGCGACTCTTCCTCAGTGGTGAGACGTGTGAGGTAGAGGGCACAGTAGCCTCTTTAACTCAGGTTGGGGCGGTCCAAGAATGTCCCGATGGAGCCGGGACCCTTAATCCTTGTAGGGTTCTCACCTGCTGTCTGTTTACAGCTCCAGCCGTTTCCTCTTCTAATCAGCTTGGTGTGCTCACCAAGCCACACTTGCCCATCCCAACCTGCTGCAGGTAAATTTCTGAATCTTGATCTTATCTCACGTCAGGGATCCCACCAGCAGTGGAGTCTTGTCAGTTGACTAGTAAATTCTCTGATTCCAGGATTCCACCATGTCTGCATCTCAGGGCTACTCAGGGACCAACTATCTTAAGTTGGATCCTCCAAAGCACTAACTCCAAGGCAAAGCCCTTGTGTGCTTTATTCTGGAGAGGATCCTGGGACACACTGATTGGGTCATGGGAAAGGGAGAGAGCAAAAGCAAAAAGAAAGTACAGGTTATTCCCACCAAGGGGCAAGGAAGCCGGAGCAGTTGTCCCTCAATTTCCATCATTACTTTATGGCTGTTCACGTCTTCCAGGCATTCTGTCCTCTGCTCTGCCCAGCTTGAGCACCGGGGCAGTCAGAGACGCACTTCAACACAGAGCAGTGGGTATGGGCAGCAGCAAGCCAGAGGGAGACCCAGGAGCCACAGGTGCTGAGAAGCCACGGGCAAGGCAGCAATGTCGGTCCGGGGGCTGTTAATTCACAGCTTAGACCACATCAGCAGGGAACTATTTAGTTGTTCTCCCTCTGGAGTGATTTCATTACCAGGCTTTCCATGGGCCCAACCCATAGCTTCAGGCTTACATTTTTTATCATTTTCACTGTAGCAGAAAAGAGACTTCTTGCCTGAGAACTTAAAACTGGTCCTCTAATTAACTCTCATCCGTGCGAGCTGCCAGACTTTGGGTGGATACCGTCTCTGAGACATCCCGTGGAAACACGTGGGGGCCATGTACCCCCTGTTTTGGCCTGGGTATTGTGCCCAGAGAAGGCATTTGCTACACCCTAAGTGCACAGTAGGAGACTGGGGCAGGATTGGTTCTCACAAAGCAAAATCTCTATAAAAGAGCGAGTGGGAATCAGGTAGCCCAAACCCTTGTACACTTGTACTCCAGCTTGTTTAATAATCTCTTAACAACATTCCGGGGCCATTTGCTCTGATCTGGGCTCTCCCAGGTAAGTTGTTAGTCAGCTGCTCAGGTCTCATTTGCTTCTAAATTTCTCTTCTGAGGTACATCTGAGATGCCGTATTACTACCAATTATGTCACTTGTTTTGGCAGAGGCCATGTTTCAGTAGAGATGTTTTCTGTTCTCAGTGAAGGGTGACATACTCAACACGGGTTCGTGAACAGATGAACTAGTCAGAGCACGGTCCCCCTGCTTTGGGATATCTGGGGAACTGAAGGGAAATTAACATTTATCAAGCACCTGCTATTCTCCAGGCTCCACGCCAGGAACCTTCCATGCACTTTACCTTCTAATCCTCACATCCATGCGAGGAGGTTGCAACCACAGGCATGGCCGGAGACGAAGGCTTACTGGGGCTGAGTAAGTGTGCTCAGCTCTTTCAGCTGGCCCAGGGCGGAGCTTCAGGTCCAATTCTAATGCTGTTGGCCCCATATATACTGGGCATCTTGTGATATGGAGGGGAAGTTAGTGACTGTCTGAAATTTCTCTTAAATACGGTGACGCTTCCATTGGGAGGCAGTAGCTATCTTTAAGGGAAATCTTAACATGACCCTGTTCATAGGAATCATCTTAAAACCATCAGATTTAAGGAGAAGCAAACTCTGTTCGATTTCCCCCCACTTTTGACTACTAGGAAAATGCATAATTAGTGCTCTCCAGTCTTACATCCGGATGAAGCTCGACATTTTCTTTTACAAAAGAAGGATGTAAACGTTCCCTCCAGGTAGCTGCTGAGTATTTGAGAAATGCCTTCCCCGAATCCCCCCAGCACGTCTGCTGCAGGCGCCATGGGGCATGTGGTGCTTAGTCTCTGATTACGACACCTGAGTCACCATTGACATCACCACCTGCATGATGCTTTGGGAGATAATGTGAGAGGATGTGGAATATATTTTTAAAATGGTTCTTATCTTCCATCTTTTCAGTGCACAACTGATGGAAATTGTTAGCTTCAAATTGGAGTACCTTTTGGCTATTTATTTATTAATTTCCTCTTTATCTTCTCAATCACAGTATTTTTGGGTAAGTAAGGAGATCCCTGAGAGGGGCCGTCAGAACCAGGCTGTCATCTCATCTAATGCACATACCAATAGTATTAATAATAATAGTGAAAAACGGCAATGTTAAAAATGCTAAGTATTCATTACTATTTACAAAAAAGCTTTCCTTGCTAATTAGACAAATATTTATTGACCACCCATTATGTGGTATGTATCTGGGCAGTTTTCTATTCTCTGGGGATATATTAGGAATAAAACAAGGTAAAGATGACTGTCACTGTGACCTGCGATGTTGTGTGTGTGTTGAAAGAGGGATGAAGAGAAATACCATGAACAAAACAGGTGAAACCTGGAGTGTGTCAGCAGTGAGACGCTTCACAAGGGAGATAAAGCTGCAGCCCTGGGGGGTTCTGGGGGCCGTGGAAGCGTTACAATTTAAAATGAGGCACACAAGAAAGGGGCACAGGTGATTTTGAGCAGAGATCTGAACAGGGCAAAGAAGTGAGGTGGGCAGGTCCTTCCCAGGCCTTGAGGACGCGGCGTACCTGGTGCACTCTGCAGACAGCAAGGGGGCCACTATGGCGGGAGCAGGGAAGTGAGGAAGAAATAAATCATTTCTGACAGAGTGAGAGATGTAATCGAGGCCAGATTGGGTGGGGTTTTCAGGGCACTGTGAAGACTTTGATTTTCACTCTCAATGAGATGGGAAACCATTGAAGGATTTGAGCTACAGAATGATGCAATTAGATCTAGGTTTTAAAAGTTCCATTTGAACTGTGTGAGAATGAGAAAGAAGCCATTCCCCTAATTGGGGAAGCAGTTAGGAGCCTGCTGGAAAGACCCAGCTGAGAGGTCATCATGTCTCAGCCAGGTGGTCGTGTGGTGGGAGTAAGAAGCATAATTCTCCGCTAAGCATTGTACAGGCAGTATCTCATTTAACTAGCTTTATGGATTTGCTGGAATAATTTCACTGATCGGCATGTCAGTCTCATCATCTTTAAAACAGGAACATAAAATGGGTTTTATTTCTCAATATTGGCTGAAGGCAACTGAAGGATACACAGTTACAACTCCGGAGAGAAGCACTCTGCTCATGTTGAATGTGCTAATAAACTGGGGGTTTGGGCAGGATAGAAGACTTGGGGGAAAGGCCAGTTCCTTGGAAAAAGACAGAGCTAATAGGTTGAGATCTGGGAGAGCCTATGGTCCTTGTGGAACTGAATGTCCACACAAAATAGAGAAAAACAGTTTCAAAAACTGGCTCCAAAAATGAGGCATAGGAAATGGAAACTGAAGAACCATAAGAATGAGAAAATTGCAGGAGAGGATAACCTCACCAGAGCCCCAGAGCAGCAATTTACACCCCATTTGGGGATCAAAGCTGTAGGAAAAGAAATAAGAGGCTCAATGTGTGTGTTACTCATATAAGACTTTCCTGCAGAAAAGATTTGGAAGTTGGTTATTGGAATAAAAGAGCATAGTTTATTCATAACTGGGTGGGGGGAGCAATGTGGACACCAGGAGTCTGTGTCTTCCTCAAAAGTTCACAGCACCCCACTGTGGAGAAAATTAAGAGGAACAGAAACAATTCCTGGGACATCAGAGGGTCCACCCCTCTGCTGGCCCCCCTCTGCATCTTTATCCTTCACGAGGGGGGGCTCTGTTCACAAGCCCTGTGATTCCAGGTGGGGGCTGTGCAGTGGAATGAAGGGGGTATGGTCAGAGGAGCCTGTCTGTGCCCCCACATGTGTGCAGCTTGAGAGTTGATCGGTCACACAGAGTGATGTGAGAAGATAAGCATTTTGTACACAAATAGGATAACAAGAAGAAAAGAGAGATTAAATGACTCAATCTGTTATCTGGACCAACATCAGGACAAATGGCAAGGATGGGAGAAGGCCAGTGTCCAGCTCCTTCACCCACTGCCCTGCGATGCACCATCACCCGTCCTCTCGGCTGCCTGAGGCCCCACTAAGCCCCCTGTGTTGGCATAATTGCACTTTGCCGAACTTCTCACTTTTCTTTCAAACTTTACCTTGCCTGACAACTGTTTTCTTTCCATGTGGTCCTGACCAGGTCTCAGCAATGGCCTGTCTTATGGACCCGCTCTCCCCGAGCTCTGCTGTCTCTCTTCCTCGAGGCCAGGCCCTCCTGGCTTTCTCCTGCATCTCCGGCTGTTCACCTGCTAGTTCCTCCACTCACTCCTGACTTTCTGTTGTTCATATCATCATCCTGGCATATTCCTTTTTGGTACTTAGATACTCAGTTTGAAATAAGGAAGCCATGGGAGATGGTAAAGAATCATTTGAGCGTATGAGTCAGTAGCTCCCAGGCCTAGTCTTACCTGGAGAAGAGCGTCTGAGAGTCAGAGACTGCACAGTGGGGAAAGCCACAGGCCACACCGAGAGTGGCCTGGAAAGGACATGTGCCTTAGAACTGCCCCAGGGAAGCACAGTCTTTAAAGTTCAGGTAAGGAACATTCAACTGGCAAAAGAGACTGAACAGGCGTAGCATTGAAGGTAGGAGGCAAGCTAGGAAAATAAAGTGTCACGGGAGGGGAAGACAGAATGTAACGGGAGGTAGGGGGACAGTCATTAGCCAGTGCTGTGGGAAATCAACGGATGAGTGTCTGTGGGGTTTAATGACACTGACGTCTCAGGAGACTTTATCTGGTGGAGCTGGTGTGGAGGGAGAAGTCAGCAGAGAGGGGTGTGAGGGTCGAGTAGGGTAATGAAATAGAGGTGTTCAATGTGAACAGTTCTTATGCTGACGGAAGAGCAGCTAAGGGGACACGTGGCACGTGGTTAAACGCTGGCGGAGTTTTGTTGAGGGAAGATAAATTGTTCACACACAATGGCAGATCGAAATAAACAGAGATGAAAGGATCGTGAATGACAGATGTAATGAAGGAAATAGGAAATCTTCAAAATATTAATGTGTTTTGAGAGAAAAGGGATGTTTCGTGGGCTTTAAACATGGAAAAGTGAAACTGATAAATAAACATGAGGAAAAAGAAATATTTCTTGGTTGTTGAAAACATAATAGCAAAAACAGGTAATTCCACCCAAATTAGATGGTAGAGAAAAGAGATGATTTAATAACTAGAGGAAGATTTCTCAGAAGGTGGGAGGCAGGGGTGGGAATCCAGAGAGGGGATTGTTGTAGCTGGAGGGATAAAGCTGGGAAGGGGATGATGGGAAACACATCTTTCACTGAAGTTTCTTGGTGGGAAGTCGAATTTCTATAAAATGGCATTTATATATTTTTAGGTGGACTAAGATGAAACAAAAGGAGATTCTTTAAAGCAGTGTTTTCAACCTTTCTTTTTTTTTTTTTTTTTGGAGACGCAGCCTCAAGCTATACCCCTGGGTAGAGTGCCATGGCATCACAGCTCACAGCAACCTCCAACTCCTGGGCTCAAGCGAGTCTCCTGCCTCCGCCTCCCAAATAGCTGGGACCACAGGCGCCCGCCCAACGCCCCGCCATTTTTTGGTTGCAGCCATCATTGTTGTTTGGCGGGCCCGGGCTGGGGATTCGAACCCCCCCACCTTAGGTGTACATGGCTGGTGCCTTAGCTGATTGAGCCACAGGCGCCGAGCCTTCAACCTTTTTTTATCTCACAGCACACTTGAACTTATAGTTAGGCTTCCGCGGCACATATAAATTATGTTGGTCAGAAAAAAAAAGGAGTAAAAAAAATAATACACTGCCTGTGCTTTGAACTTCTTTCAAAAATAATTTGATTAATGATCTTTAAAAATTTTTCTGGCACCCCTGAGATTCTCTCATGCACACAGTTGAAGATCACTGCTCTGGAGCACGACCACCTCGGCTGGAATCCAACTTCTCACTTTCACTATACTTGGGCTTCTTCTTTTTTGCCTCAGTTTATCTATAAAATATAATTGATGATAATATTTGTCTCATGTATTAGGTGAGTTATTATAAGCAAAATGCTTTGAAATTTCTCTGCCAAGAAAGCTCTATCGCATGTTAACTATCGTTATTATTTTTTTCATTACTATTATTACTGCATAAATGTTGTGATAAGCATGAGGGTGTTGATGGACTGTGATACACTGGGGAGAAATAAGGTTTGTGACAGTCACTGTGAAGTGAGAGACAGGTGACAGGGGAAACACAGCAGTAGTGCAAAATGGGGGGTCAGTGACCCCAAATCTCTAGGACAGATTTCTCCACCGGTGCTTAGCTGTTTAAGTGCAGTTATGGAAAAGACATGGTAATTGGGTTCATCCAAGCCGATGCAAGGGTTGTTTCCAATGATGTTTGGTTTTTATGGTCCTAGAGAAGATTAAGGTGGTGAAATAGCTAAGTGTATTGGTAAATGGTGGGAGTGAAATATTATAGGGTTGTAAATGAATGGGAAGGAAGTGAACTCATCTGGGAGCTGCTAGGTAGGGAGAAGGTTGGGGTGTCATTGGATTAGTTGGGGTTGAAGATCAGGTGGAGAAAAAATTGAAAAACACAAGTCTATGGTCAGAGGAGGGAATTGGCTTTAGTCCTGCTGGAGGTAGAGCCGTTTGGGATGCTTCCAAGGCCCACCTGTCTGAAGGAAAGAGCGAGGGTATCTGCAGATGAAGAGTTATCTCAGTTAAAACCCTCCAAATTAACTCAAGCAAAGCAAGCAACACATAAAATATATTGGAGACACACACACACACACACACACACACGGTGCCAAAAAATGTAGATACATTTTAAGAGATCTTGTTGGAAGTAAAATTGATTACTTCTAAAAGCTATGAATTGCAGATACAATGGATGTGCGTCGTGCATCCTGTTACACTCGGCTAGTGACAGCACCTTCAACTCAGCTTTGAAAGCAATACGTAGATAACATCTCTAAAATGTGGACACATTTTTTGGGTACTCTCTGTTTATATATGGAACCAACTCAAGGGCAGCGTGGCTCTAAGCCATGCTATAGAAGTGAATGCAGAGATATCACTATCAAGTGACGTTCTGTGTCTTTCCTGCCCCTACCTCCCTGCCTGTGAATGTATGTCTGCCTCAGTACTCATGATCAGCATGCCGGACTTCATTGCTTGGCTCATATGTAAAGGAGGACACTTCACACCTCCAGAGATTAAATATTCTTCTGTTCAATTACTCTCAGACTTAGGAGGGAGAATGTGATTGACACACCTTGGATCAAGTATCTTCCTTGGTTTAATCAAGTGTGTCTGAGCAATATGTCAACATCCTCCTACCAGGACTCCCAGGGATCAGATTCTTGCACAAAAGGTCAGTTCTCAGAGAAAGGGGATCGAGATATCCAGGAGATGTCTGTGAAGGGGTCCATCAGAAGCCTTCAGGGAACTGAGATGCCAGGATGTTGGATGCAATATTCAAATTAACCCACGATCACAGCAAGTTTTATGGGGATAGACTGTGAACTAGGTGCCCAGATTGTCATGGGCAGACTGGTGTTATCCAGAACAGTACTGTTGGTGTTCGTGTAACATGGACCCATTCAGTCACTCATTTTAAAAATTGCATTATTCGTTTTCTAAGCCTGAGCTGCCCTATATTTCCCAGGCTGGAGTACAGTGGCTATTCACTGGCACAATCACAGTGCACTCTAACCCGGACCTCCTGGCCTGAAGCAGTCCTCCCACTTCAGCCTTCTGAGTATCATCACAGCTTCATGCCCCTGTGCCCAGAAAGCATTCATTCATTTTTAATCAGTAAATATTTATTCAGCATAAGTATCGTGGCAGGCATTGATGGCAGAAGACCAGTACTGAGAACTGGTAAGGACCAAGACTTATGGAGGCAGTGATCTCCACTCCACCATTTACTGGATGTGTGCCATTGAGCAAATCATCCAGCTCCCATCTCCTGAGATGGTTTTCCTTTTTGAAAAAAAGAGAAAATAATCCCTATCTCTGACTTTTAAGAATAAAATGCTACAGTACCGGTCAGGGCACTTATCTTAGAAGCGGGTATAGAGAGAGCCCCAAACATGGCAAAAAGCTAATAAATAAATAGTCAGATTGCTTGGGGACGACAGGCCAGGAAAAGAGCAGTGAAAATTCCTCTAGTTCTGTGCACAGATCTTTGGGGCATGGAGGTGAGACTGACTTAGAGAAGGAGAAGGCTCCGGGAAGGCTTCCAGCAGATGCTGGGCTGGGCTGAATTTTGACGGATGCGCTGGAGTTCACCTCACACACAGAAGAAGTGCGTTCAAAGGCGTGAGGCAGGAAACCACATGCCTCATTCCCAGAGCTCTAAGTGGGGGAGGGTGACCGTGGAACAGCCTTATTTGTTTATGGTGAAGGGGCAGGAGAGGGGGCTGCGTGTGACAGGCTGTCAGTAGCCTTACAGCTCAAAATGGTGTTTAAATGTTATTATAAAAATTAGAACCATGCCCCATCATTAAACATGGGATGGATGGACAAGGAGGACCTGGGGAAGGCAGGCTTAAAACAACTTGACCTCGTTATTACCTGGCACACGTGATCAGGAAGCGCTTGATAGCAAAGCACTTTCTGCTCAATCTAGAGAGCTGGGTCCCAACAGCTTAGATGTTAGACCCGTGCCGCGGGTTTTCCAGGGTTGATGATGAATTACATCCGCCATGTGAGTCCATTGTCCCTAAATCTTAGTGGTGGGGATGGGTAGGAAAGGACCTTAGGTCTGTGACATGCAGAACCTAAATCCACATCCCTTCCACCTGTAGCTAACCCTTTCACAGGGGAGGGTGTGCCAGGGCTTACCGGTGGGAGCACCTGTGGAGTGGGCTGCAGTGTTGGGAGCAGAGCGGAGTGAGCTGATCAAATCAGGCTGTGAGCGTTGTCATCACGTAGAGGGAGGGAACAGAGGGGCCACAACTCCACAAATTCTTGCCATTGAATATTAGACTTCATTCTAAGTATTTCAGTAATACTTCACAGGAAAACACATGAAAAGCTTTCAAGAGCTTTCTTTTCTCCTGCATAAAAAGTGATTCTTAATGACTAAAATTTAGGTGCAGTGGAGACTTTACAGTGGCAGACAGAAGACAGGTGGGTCTTACTGTAAGCAATAAATGTGATTGGGGAAAGACGCAAAGAAATCCATTTTATTTATTTATTTTTTAAATTAAATCATAGCTGTGTACATTAATGCATTTATGGGGTACAATGTGCTAATTTTATACACAATTGGAAAGACAACAAACTGGTTAACATAGCCTTCACTGCACTTTTTTTTTTTTTTTTTTTGCAGTTTTTGGCCAGGGCCAGGTTTGAACCCTTCACCTCTGGTATATGGGGCTTGTGCCCTACTCCTTTGAGCCACAGGTGCCACCACTCACTTTCTTAATTATTGTGTTAAGACGTTTATACTCTACACTTAATAGATTTGACATGTACCTTTGTACAATGCACCATAGGTGTGTTCTGACCAATTACCCTCCCTCCCCTCCTCTTCCCCTTCATCTTGGGCTGTAGTTGAGTTATAGCTTTCATGTGGAAGTGTGGGTGATTATATATTGATTTCATAGTAGAACTGAGTACATTGGATACTTTTTCTTCCATTCTTGAGATACTTTGCTAAGAAGAATATGTTCTAGCTCCATCTATGTAAACATAAAAGAGGTAAAGTCTCCATCTTTCTTTAAGGCTGCATAATATTCCATGGCGTACATATACCACAGTTTATTAATCCATTCATGGGTTGATGGGCACTTAGACTTCTTCCATAACTTGGCAATTATGAATTAGGCTGCAATAAACATTCTGGTACAAATATCTTTGTTATAAAGTGATTTTTTGGACTTCTG
>CAUYQV010040752.1:0-15047 GCA_963574575.1 Galagoides demidoff
TGAGAAAATGACATGAAGGCTGTGTTGATCAGTTTGATGGAAGTATTTCGGATTGCATGCGAAAACCCCACACTGTACCCCAGAAGTGCATTAATGTACATAGTTACCATTCAATAAAATTAAAAAAGAAAAAAAAAAAAAGAACTTAACCGCTACTTCAAGCCCCAGGTAATATTTTTAACATTTTTTTGTTGAATACCGATAACTTTGGACATAGCCATAATAATAAATGATAGCTTTTATTACTTACTATTCCTGTAGTCTTAAAAATTTCTGTAATATCCTTAAGAAGGGTGCACTTTTTTTTGGCCTTTAGTTTGAATCTATACCAATGGTGTATTTGAAGTGGCCTTTTAAAATGTGTGTGGTAGAGGATTTTATATTTTATGCTATATTATGAAATAGAGATAGTTTAATGTGAAGATGATGCTTTATAAACCACTATTTGCAAGAAAGTCTTTTTTCTTTGTCAAATAAATATGGAATAGAAATAAAGATCTGAGCTAACTTCAGTAAGCGCTTAGGCTGATTTCTGTGGGTCATATAGTCAAACTTACGGTGAATGCAATAACATAATTATGTCATTAAAGGATCTTATATTTTTATTGTAATTTGAAATTCTTATCAAGCAGAGAACTATTGTCATTGATATTTTGAGAGTTACTCATCTAATCAGTGTATTTTGAGTATCTTTGCCAACTAATATTTTAGACATTGTGAATACAACAGAGCAATCAAAAGAAACATTCCTGTTCTTTAGTGCTCGCGTTCCAGTAGGAGAGACAGATCATATAAGATAAATAAGTTAAATATATTGCATAGAAGGTGATAAGAGAAACCTTAAGGCAGGCGCCTAGGAAGTATTTGGGAGTTCACAAGTTTAGACAGGGAAGTTAAAGACTCTCCCTGAGAAGGAGACATTTGAGTAAAGATCTGAAGGAGGTAAATGACTGAGCCATGTGGGTATCTGGGGAAAAGCATCTTGACGGTGGTAACAGCAGGTGCAAAGGCCCTCAGGTGGGAGGATGTGTGGCATGTCATGGGAATACTGAGGAGATAGTGTGGTTGGAATGGAATGAACAATGAGGGAAGGATGAATTTGCCGTATTTTTTTCTTGTATCAAGGCCTTTTTGCCTTAGTTTGAGTTTTGAAAATGCCAGGAAATTATTTGATTGGCTCAGTTTGCCATAGGCTAGCCTTGGACCAATCACTGCAGAGAAATATACATATATGTATAATGTATCCTTATATTGGCTGCTTCTGCTACAATCACTTGAGAGAAGAGCATATCACAGAGGAATGGGGATTACTTTTATGGGCAAATAGAATCATAAATGTCCACTGTACCACTCCATAAGTATGTGTTGAGTGACTCAAAGCTTATTACTTTTTTTTAATGTAACTCTTAGGGGATGGTGGATCCAGGAGAGAAGATTAGTGCCACACTGAAAAGAGAATTTGGTGAGGAAGCTCTCAACTCCTTGCAGAAATCTAGTGCGGAGAAGAGAGAAATAGAGGAGCAGTTGCACAAACTCTTCAGTCAAGAACATCTCGTGGTAAGACTTGATGGTTCCTAGAAGGGATTTGGTCCTTTGGATTAAAGAAAATGATTCAAAGTTTGCTTGTAAATCTTATAGACCCTTCTCTAAATGAAGTGGAATACTTGTATATTTGATTTCAAATATAGTTATAAAAACAAAGTCTAGATCTTCACCGTAAGTAGATTTCTATTATATTTAAAGTTTTATGCTCAACTTTAGGTTAATTGTATCATTTATTATAATCATTTTTTCCTCCTAGTTTTTCTTTACATGTGAGAAACTGTTTTCTTACATGCTGAGTACCCATCTAATAGAAAACTTTTTTCTTTTGCATGAATTCAACTCTCTCTGAAAGGACATTTACATATTAAATGGTATACAGAGTTTTTCTGGTTGACAACCATTTAAGTCTCATGTCTGTTTTGTCTGTATTAGATCTATGATTTTTAATAAATAACCTTATAAGGGATATGTGTAGTACTGCTGAGGAAAAGAATAGATTTTCTTTTCACTTTTGTTGGCTTTTGTTTGAATTGCTTTATTCTCTTTTCAGAATTGGGATTTCTTAATTATTTATGTTCTCCAGATTTGTTTTGGTCACATTAGTTAGATAACTAGATCCAAATCTTAACTGTTAACTTAGTTTTATTTATAGATCGCCTTTGTTTAACTAGAATAGTCTACCTTTGTGTTTCTGAAACTTTAATCACAGAAATTAAAATATAAAAATACATAAATTGTGTACTTTTTTTTAAGTTTTTTTTTTGGAAATAGAATCTCACTCTGTTGCCCAGGCCAGACTGTTGTGGCCTCAGGCTAGCTCACAGCAACCTCAAGCTCCTGGGCTCAGCCATCCTCTTGCTTCAGCCACCTGAGGAGCTGAGACTCCAGGTGCCCACCATAACACGTGCCTACATAACATGTTTAGTAGAGAGGGGGTCTTGCTCAGGCTGGTCTTGAACTCCTGAGTTCAAGTGATCTTCCTGCATCGGCCTCCCAGAGAACTAGGATTATAGGTGTAAGCCACTGTGCCCAGCCAAATTATGTACACTTTAAAGAAATCATGTGGCCTAAATCTGACTACTCTCAAATCTGAAATTAGAGTCTGAGTGGTGGATTTGATGCTTCCTCAAAAGAGAATATGAATCCCTGGGAAATTTGAAGCAAGTGTGTGGAATACTACATCAAAGGTTCTATGATATTTACCTTTCTTTTAAAAAATACATTGCTGAGAAACACAATATGACATTTCCCGTCTGAACCATTAAGTGTCCAGTTGAGCAGCGTGGAGAGTGTTCACGCTGCTGTGTGGCAGGATATTCAGGTTTCTGATTCTGGCGACGGTAACATGCGTCTCCCCTCCTCTCTGCTGCTGATGCTGGGGTGCTCAGTGAAGGGAGGGTGAGCTCACCAGTGGGTTCTTGGCTTCACGGGGGAATGAGTTTGAGAGCAAGCCACCCAGCAATATGAAGTGTACGGAGAGAGACAGACAGCAGACCCTACTGCACAGACGGAGTAGGGGAAGGGACATGTTATGGGATGATGGTAGCCTTTTAAAATTTGAAAAACCTCCTAAGGAAACAGCCATACATGACCGACATGGACTCATTGTCAGGCCATAAAGTTTAGTTATAAAGTTTTGTCATGGAAGGGGAAGTGCAAGCAGTTTGTAGGGCATCCTGCTTAGCAATTCACCCGTCCTCGAGTGGTCCTAGGCAGCGATTTGCTTGTGGCTTCCTTGTTCACGTGGCTGCTTGTAGGCTCTCTTAGCTCACCTTTCTGCCTTATTCCTACATCATTAAACGTTGAAATAAAAAAAAAATGTCTCCTTTCAAAAATAGATATATAAGGGATATGTTGATGATCCTCGAAACACTGATAATGCGTGGATGGAGACAGAAGCTGTGAATTACCATGATGAAACAGGTAACTTTGTATTTATGTTTACTAAACTGACTGAGGTTAAAGGATCAATGTAAGCCCTAGACTGGTAGGGCATGATTAAATCAAGAGTGTTATAATATCTTAAGCCAATTAATTATTGATTTTAGGATTTTATTTATATGAAAGCAAAAATTATTGGTATTAACAGGACACGTAGAAGAAAGCTTCAAAAATGTTATCACCAGTGACTAAATTTAATTATTTGGTAACATACAAAATTAAGATTGAATTTATGGGCTAAAATTATGTGCTTTAAAGGTATAAGATTATTTGTGTAGTAAGATTTCATTTTTGTAAAATAAAAAAAACTGGGGATTTAGGAAGTGTGGCAACTATAAAGGAAATGAGATTTGTATTTTACTGCTTGAAATATTTTTATAGTAAGCATGGATTGGTAAAACACTAAACAATACAAAAATAATTCCAAGTACTGCAAATGTTTTAAATGAATGCTTTATCTGGCCCGTGGATTTCAAATTTTTCAAATCTGTTATTAAAAAAAAGAAAGGAAATCTGTTATCTTAATTAATTAATTGAGACAGGCAGGGTGGCTCACATCTATAAATCTAACACTCTGGGAAGCCAAGGTGGGTGGCTTGCTTGAGGCTAGGAGTTTGAAACCAACCTGAGTAAGACTGACACCCTGTGTCTTCTAAAAATAGAAAAATTAGCCAGGCATTGTAGCTGGTGCCTGTAGTCCCAGTTACTTCAGAGGCTCATGAAGGAGGATTGCTTGAATGCAGGAATTTGAGGTTGCTGTGAGCTAGGCCAATGCCACAGCACTATAGCCTAGGCAACAGAGTGACACTCAAAAAAACCTAAAACAAAACAAAAATTATTAATTTGATCTTAATTTACATATTGAATGGCTCCCCTTGAAATATATTTTATTGTTAAATTGGATGACCTTTTAAATATTTGTTTTGATTTGTAGCATAACAAAGTGAGGGCACCATGTCAGAGAACTGAGTGCTCTTTGCTGACCTTGTGCAAATCCACTTGTCCTCCTGCACTCAGTTTTTTCACTTATAAAATGGGATAAGATTAGAAGATCTGTAACTTCTCCCTTCTCTGCTTTTACTTGTTGAACTTGGGGGAAGGTCCCAGCACCTTTTCTCTACTTTGTGTTTAACTATTGTAACCAAGATATTAGAAGAGTTCATCCTTCTCGTATTAAGAACTTAGAAGAAATGTACAAGTGTGATATAGAGGCAGGTCTGAATAACATAAACATCGATAAGTTTGGTAACCAATTATTTTTGAAGTTAAAAACAATGACTGATCCTCTAGTGGTTGATTACAGAGTTGATGAGTTTTTCCCTGTTTCACTTTTTCTCTCTCTTTAAATTTAAATTCTGTTCTGATAATTCCACCATCTCTGCCATTTCTGAGTTTGGTTCCAATGTTTGCGTTGTCTCTTCAGACTTGGGTTTTTCCCTTGTAGCATGCTTTGAGTGGTTTTTTGAAAGCGGGCCATGATTTATTCAGTGAAAGGAGCTAAGGCAAAGAGTTCTTCAGTGTAAGGCTTTCCGTTTACCTTTACCTGGCTAGAGGTTCTGCTGTGTTTATTGTTCCCTGTAGCTGTAGGTGTCAGAGGCTAAAACTTTCCTCTAGTGTTTTTGTTTCTGTTTTCCCTGGTGTTGGTTTTGCCTGGAGACTGTTTAAGGTCTGACGTGTGCCCTTCCATCAGTTGTCTTCCCTTTATTATAGAGGAGTCCTGTTGATAATCCTGGGGGAGGGGAATCAGAGGATGATCCTGTGGCTGGGCCTCAGGCCTTTAGTGAGCCTGTGGGGCTGGACTGTGACCTTCCCGAGTCTTCTCAGCTCCCCTCCCCCTTTCGTCTCTAGGTGAGACAGGAAAGCTAGAGGGTGCTAGAATTGGCTATTTCTTTTCTCCAGGATTGGTTAGACCTGGGTAAAAACAGCTTTCCTTGAAGGCAGAAAATGCTCTGAGTGTATTTCAAAATGGTTGCCATTCTTGCTGCCGGAACAGACAAGGACGTTTTCCTCCAGCATTCACCCCGAGAACCTGGTGGCATTCCTAGGGTAAAACACAAAACTGTGGGCCCCTCTCCATACTGGTAAGACTGGACCTGCAGGAGAGTTTTTCTCTCTCTAGCTAGTCCACAGGTCAGTTTGCATCTTTAAGTGTTCCTACCAGACGCTGGCGCAGTGGTGGGCTTCGGTGCTGGTGAGCTGTGTTTCTCTGTATTTGCTGGTCTCTCCAGTTTAGGGGACATGGACTGTGTTATGACCTCATAACACATCCGACTTCTGTGACGGATCTAAGGAGGATGAGAGTGATGACTTCTGATCGTTTCACATGTCAGACCAGACCTCTTTCAGCTTTTTAGAATTTTGTTTTACATAATTTATTATGTGACTAAAGGAGGAGTAAAAGAACCCTTCTTCAGACATTATTAGTTACAGGAGAGAACAAGAAGTTAGAGCAGCGGTTCTTAATCTATGGGTCGCCACCCCTTTATAACAATGAAAATACATCCTCTATATCAGATATTTACATTACGATTCATAATAGTTGCAAAACTACAGTTATGAAGTAGCAACGGAAATAACTTTATGGCTGGGGGTCACCACAACATAAGGAACTGTATTAAAGGGTTGTGGCATTAGGAGGCATTAGGAAGGTTGAGAACCACTGTGTTAGAGGAAGTGCTGTTTAGATATTGAGTTATCTGAAGTTTTATTTACTGCAATTTAACTTCTGGATTCAGGTTTACTTTTTAATTCTGTTTCTCCATTGATGGTTGGATGTTGTAGTTACGATGAAGATGCATAAGAAACTTCAGAAACGTGTATGCTAAAGTATTAAATTAGTTATTCTAAGAAGTAGCTTTATTATGCTGTTATTATAAAGGTAAAGAAATGTTTATTAAAAGTTATTTAAAAATAGTTGATATAAAGAGGAAAAATATAAAACCCGCCCATTATTTTATTATCCAAAGCTAATCACTATTCATTAACATTTTGGTGTATCTTCTAGACATCATATGGCTACTTTTTTTTTTTTTTTGGACTTACTCCCTCACCCTTGGTAGTGGCATCATAGCTCACAGCAACCTCAAACTCCTGGGCTCAAGTGATCCTCTTGTCTCAGCCTCCTGAATAGCAGGGACCATAGGCTCCTGCCACAATGCCGGAGTGGTTTTTCTATTTTCAGTAGAGACCGGGTCTCGCTTTACTCTGGCTGGTCTTGAACTCCTGAGCGTAGGTGATCTGCCCTCCTCGGCCTCCCAGAGTGCTAGAATCACAGCTGTGAGCCCCTACATCCAGCCAGTTGATAATTTTTTTTTTTTTTTTTTGAGACGGAGCCTCAAGCTATCTCCCTGGGTAGAGTGCCATGGCATCACAGCTCATAGCAACTTCCAACTCCTGGGTTCAAGTGAGTCTCCTGCCTCCGCCTCCCAAGTAACTGGGACCACAGGCGCCCACCACAACACCCGGCCTTTTTTTGGTTGCAGCCATCATTGTTGTTTGGCGGGCCCGGGCTGGGGATTCGAACCTGCCACCTTAGGTGTACGTGGCTGGCGCCTTAGCCGATTGAACCACAGGCGCCAAGCCCAGTTGATAATTTTTAAAGAGAAATTTCTTTTCTTTAATTTCTTTTCTTACTTGTACCACTCCCTAAAATTTAGGAACTTAGTTAAAATTTGGATATTTTGGAATAGTCTAAGTTTTAATGATGATTTGAGATTATTTTAAGAAAGAATACTTGAAGATATAGAGATGTGTTAAAAAAGAAATGAATAAATGAATGTCCTTTTCTTGATGGTGGATTTTCTTTGTTAATCAGGTGAGGTAATGGATAATCTTACCCTAGAAGCTGGAGACGATGCTGGAAAAGTGAAATGGGTCGACATCAGCGAGAAGCTCAAGCTTTATGCCAGTCACTCTCAGTTCATCAAACTAGTGACAGAGAAACGAGATGCGCACTGGAGTGAGGGCTCTGAAGCTGACTGCCGGGGGGTATAGCTCCTGGTCTCTGCAGAAGCCAAAAGCCCACAAAGGAGCAGGTGCTGAAAAGAAGGCAGGGTCACCCAACTTATACTGTAAAAGGGGCCAGGGCGGCCACTGGGCCTGTTCACTTTCAAAATGATTCACATTTAGAGGGGTTTACATCAGAATAAAAATTAATAAATGTGATGAAACGGAACACAGAGTTTTCAGCTTTCTGGTCAAAGGAACATAAATAGTCATATTTTGTATGTATTCTATGTAAGCATGGCTTCAGTGAAATTTAAACAACCAATGCTCTCGGATGAATCATAACCAGAATAAAGACAAATTCTTGATCAGCCATAACTCCTGTTTTCCATCTAGTTCTTGTTTGTCAGTTCCTCTGCTCACCTGAACCTTTTGAAGCCCAAAGGATTTTCCTGCCACATCGAATTTCTTTAGGACGAGCACCACCATTGGATGTATAGTTTAATGTCACATTTGATTTTTCCTTAAATTATTTATCATTATGCTTTTTATGATCTTATTGAAGCTGGTTTCAAAAGTGGGAACTTTATGTATTCTTGACTTTAGAGTCATGAGTTTTATGAGGAAATTTCAATCACACTTTTAGTTATTAAAGATCAAGAGCAATGAATAAAGGCCAGGCACGGTGGCTCACGCCTATAATCCCAGCATTTGGGAGGCCAAGGAGGGTAGATTGCCTGAACTCATGAGTTCGAGGCCAACCTGAGCCAGAGTGAGACCCTGTCTCAAAAAAACAGCTGGGCGTTGAGGTGGGCACCTATAGTCCCAGCTACTTGGGAGGCTGAGGCAAGAGAATCACTTAAGCCCAAGAGTTTGAGGTTGCTATGAGCTGTGACGCTATGGCACTCTACCGAGGGTGACATACTGAGACTGTCTCAAACAAAAGAGCAATGAATAAGAGCTCTATCCTCCTTTTTAGAAGTTCTGAATTTTAAAAATATGTCTAGGAAATTAGTAATTAAAATCAGTAAGTTTATTTCACTCTAGTGCAGAGGTTCTTAACCTGTGGGTCGTGACCCACAGGAACTGTATTAAAGGGTCTTGGCATTAGGAAGGTTGAGAACCAGTGCTCTAGTGTAACTACTATATGTTATTAACCAATTAAAAATAGATGTTGGCTTGGCACCCATAGTTCAGTGAGTAGGGCGCTGACCACATAACCCGAGGCTGGCAGGTTCGAGCCCAGCTCAGGCCTGCTAAACAACAACTACAACCAAAAAAAAAAAAAAATAAGCAGGCATTGTGGTGGGTGCCTGTAGTCCCAGCTACTCGGAAGGCTGAGATAAGAGAATCACCTAAGCCCAAGAGTTTGAGGTTTCTGTGAGCTGTGATGCCATGGCACTCTACCAAGTGTGACATAGTGAGACTCTGTCTCAAAATAAGTAAATAAATAAATAAATAAAAATAGATGTCCAAAAATGAACTGTAATCAGATAGGAACAGAGAGAGATTTTTTTTTTAGGAAGGGAATGTTAAAGATTGAAATGGGTTTTTGAAAAGTGCGTGGTTAATATTAAAATCCTAAAGAAAGGACAGGGTTGGTGTTGTTAGGGAGTCTTAGAAACAAGGAAGGGGGAAAAATGTAATAACCTTGTCTGAGCAGACATGTGTATTTCATTCTCCCCAGCAATATGCATTGGAAAGTGCTATGATATTAGCTCCTCTCCACCTGAATTAGGGTTGGTATAGCTGGGGCATCTGAAGCAAAGCATTGGGGGTAGGGGCATGGTGTTTTCTTTTCTTCAGACATTTGAAGAAGAAAGTAGACTGTATCTAGAGGGTAGAACTAGAGCTAAGGTAAAACAGAATTTTGTTATGTTTTGTTTTGTCAAGTTGATGTCAAAACTCCCGTGGTAGTAAACTCCCAGTGAACTGACAGGAGGCTTTTTTCCCAAGTATGACCTTGGGTTTTGCTGAGAGACTTTAGAGTGTTTGATTTCAGGATACTTCAGCCCTCTCTGGAGGAGTTAGAGGGCTTATGTATGGCATTAACTTTGAAAAATCCATACAATCCTGGTCCCTGGGGTATGTAATAAAGAGATTTATCTTCGATGAGCCTGACCTGCTCATGGAGTAAGGCTGGATGGCTTTCTTCAGATGTGAGTCAGCTTCTCCTTTTACTGTTTGGGGTGAAGAAATTGTTCCTTTCTAACTGAACCAAGTTCTCTAAAGTTGAAGCTACTTACAAAACTTTTAAGAAAGTTTGAGCAATTTTCTGAAAAATTGTTTAATAGTTTTAATACATAGTTTTGATACATTAATAAAGATAGTAGGCTATATTACAGTTTTCTTTAAAGTATAACTAAAACACATGGTCTAGATTTTTTTTTTTTTGAGTTTTCACTGGAATATGTGTAAAGTTTGCAAAATACTACTGTTAACATCAACTACAGATAGGATAGAACAGCCTGTTCTCAACCTGTGGGTCACGACCCCTTTTTTCCATTTGTAACAAGGTGGCGATTAGGAAGGTTGAGAACCACAGGGAGAAAAGAAGATCATCTTCTGAAAACTGCAAATATCCAGCACTATCTATAATGGGGAAAATCAGATTAAAATGTTAGTTTATGACATTCCTAGAAAACATCTCCTATATCACTAGGCAATATTCCCTTCATATTTACTTTTCTTACGTTTAATGTATAAAGAATATTTTTTTCTTTTAGAAACATTTAGTAAAATAAAGAGTAACAATACATACCATTTACTGAATATCTATATTACTTAATCCTCACCACAATGCCTGTGAAATTAGGTGGCATTATTCCCATTATTCCCATGAAGAAAGATTGCTCACGTTTTTGTTCAGCAAGGGACAGAGCTGGGATTTGAATCTCAGTCTGCCTAATTCTAAAACCCATTTTTTATTCCGTGCTAAGTTATGAATCCTCTAAGATTTATGATTTAAGTATGCAGTTTGGAAGATTATATGTTACACAAATAGTACTCATATTAGTCACTGTAATGCAGTTATGATTTGTAACTTGAAATTTAAGGACCGTACCTGATTTGGCTAACCTTGTTAGCTAAAGTATTTGCAGAATTTTCACCAACAGACAGTTTAAGTGGTAATAATGTTAACATAAGGACAAATGGTCACAATCAGTATTTGTTTTGCCAACAGGGGTTCGGGAGCTTTTAAAGCATTTCAAACTCAAATGGAAGATATGTTAAACTTATGTGCGATCATAGCGATATTAAAAGCTAACTATTTGGTAGCTAAAGAGGAACTTGGAAATTCTAAACACTTTGAGAGGCTACTCTTATTTAATGGTATGTTTTCTGATGCTCAGCACTTCTGATGGTTGGTATTATTTTCTAAAATTTCTGGAGTTTCATTAAATAAACTGACATTCAAATACATTCTTTGAAGAAAGCATTTTGAATAAGTTGGCCTTTTTATACCTACTTTTATCACATGATTAAATTACCAACTTGGACACAATCTAAGGTGATTAAATTTTTTTGATAAAAATATTCAAAACTGCATAATGTTGCTTGAAAGATATTTGGAGATTTTACTAACCGTATAGAACTTCTGGCACAGTAGTGAGAATCATTTCTGTCAAAATAGATAATACAGGTTACAGTTACTATATGAAGGTATTTTCACAATAATTCCTTCACTTTCACCTGTGTCTCCCATTTTATGATTATTTTATTGCTAATACATTAATATTGGTATAATTATGTGTGCTGGGGATAGAAAATTAGGTAGTTCTGTTATACTTCAATGCTGAGTTGAATCCTTAACTGTATGTCTGCAATGTAGAGCTTAATTTCTCCCACATGGCCTTTGCTGGCTTGATAAAAGTATCTGAAGTGATTAAGAGTACTACATAGGCACTTTATGCACTAAAACTTGTTAGGAGAAAAACTGTTGGGTGAAAATATGTTTCTTTCAAGGTAGATTAAAATACATACTATATGATGTTAATAGATGTATTAATTGTTATTTTAAAAAAGAGTCAGGCTTGGTGGTAAGCCGGGTTCAAATGTCCCAGCCAATGGGGAAGTTGAGGTGAGAAGATTGCTTGCGGCCAGGAGTTGAAGGCTATAGGGTGCCATGATCCAGCCTGTGAATAGCCACTGGCCTACAACCTGGGCAACATAGTAAGACTTCCTCTCTTAAAAAAAAAAAAAAAAAAAAGCAACAAAAAGGAATATACTTTCTTGGTCTCCACTTTTTTTATTGGCATATATTTTAAATGAAAGCAAACGTGCATGAAAATGAAAGTAGAAAGTTCAGGGATTGTAGCCTTTGCACCACGCAAGTTTTTAATGTAAAGGAAAAGGGTTGCCTTTGAGATCAGACCATTTCTAGATTTGGTAGTTTTCTGCCAAATGAATAAGCTTTTCTCATTTACTATGAATTGTCCATAAGACAGAAAGAAGCCTGAGGCAAACCTCACTGTTTGAAATTTCTTAACCTAATATTGCATGTATGTCTTAAAAACTTAAATTTGTGAAATACCATGGATGTTATGAAAAGAATACATTTTCAGACCTGCAAAATTGGTCTAAAGATCTTGGAGGAAATCCAGTTTATAACCATTAATTTTACTTTGGGTAATCAGTTGGGTTTAATTCTGCCATGTGTTTTAATGTATGAAGAGTTATCTTACCTTTCTTGTCAGTGAATGTCTCTTATGTTTATCAGTATAATCACAAAAATAAAATCTTACCCCAAAGAAGCCCTAAAAATTAAAAAAAAATGAATAAGATATTATCTTTAATCCATTAAGCAAATTTGTATTTTATGGTAGCATAAAAATAAATGACTTACCACCAGTTGGTTCAAAATAGCAGTGATTAACTGCGAAAGAAGAAAAATCAATGATCAATAATATGAATGGGATAGTTTTTTATCTTATATTTAACTTAGTATATATGTAAGTTAAAATATTTTATATATGACAATATTTATTGGAAAATTCAGTTATATTACTTAGTGTTTTATTTAGATGATGTAAGTTTTTTTTTTTTTTTTGGCAGTTTTTGGCCAGGGCTGGGTTTGAACCCACCACCTCCGGCATATGGGGCCGGCGCCTTACTCCTTTGAGCCACAAGTGCTGCCCCTAGATGATGTAAGATTTTAATCTTTGATGAAGAGGTAATATCTAGATTTAGATTCCTTTAGTTCACAGAAATATTTTCTTCTAACTGCCTGGCAATTGTATTTGCCATAATTGAAAGTTAGAGAATTAATTTGAATTGTTAAGAAACCCACTGTGTACACTGCCATTCAAATTTTGTCTTTCATATATGATGCAGATTCCGAACATGAATGATACTTGAACCAAAATTTTAGGACAACTATGAATACCTTGTTTTGAGGATTTGGTTGCACAAATGGTTTTACTGGAAAAGTATTACTTTGAAGCTTCCACATGGTCATTCTGTTTTAAGAGGCTGGTAGCTTGCTCAAGAAATTGACCACTTCTAAAAGGTGAATTTCTCTTGCTTCAGAATATATGCAAGAATATTAAAGCTAAACACTGTCCCAGCCATAGTAGTTCTTAGCTTCTTAGCCAAGCTAAGGGGTGGCTTTTATTCTCTTGGAGAGCCTCTTCCTTTTCCTTGCCTTAATTAGGACCAGTGAGAAGAAAAAAAATTCTTATCACCATGTAGATATAGCAGTTCCATAAGTTATTCTATTAGGATCCTTTTCTAGAATGGGTTATGGCAAACAATATTTTTTAAAAGATCTAGTAATTTTAATGAGTTAAATGTTTCTGAGGAGTCAATATTTTCACTGGAAGGGAACTTGGAAGTAAATTCATACCTTTTACCTGCTGCTAATTTAATTGTACAGATGGGACTAGAATGTAGGCTTTCCGACCATGGGCTAGTGCTCTTTAAGTCACTTTGATGTTGAGGTGAAGTTAATCATTTTGTAATCATTGATAATAATTAAAGTTAGTTTTCTGAAACATGTTTAGTTAGAGATACGATACACATTTTTTCAGTTTGCCCTTTGGAAATAGACTGTAATAAACAGAGTGAGTTGTGGGTAGAACACCAGCAATTTGAACTCAAAAGACTTAGGATTTTATTTAGACTCAGAAGATACCTATTTGGCTGTAATCTTTCTGGGAAACTTAAAACATTCTTTGAGATGGTTGACTTTATGGACAGGTGCTATGGCTCATGCCTGTAATCCTAGCATCTGGGAGGCCAAGGCAGGAGAATCCCTTGAGCTCAGGAGTTCCAGACCATCTTGAGCAAGAGCAAGACCCCATCTCTACTAAAAATAGAAAAAATTAGCTAAGTGCTATGGCAGGTGCCTGTAGTTTTAGCTACTCAGGAGATCAAGGAAGAAGGATCACTTAAGCCCAGGACTTTGAAGTTGCAATGAGCTATGACAATGCCACTGTACTCTCCCTGGGGCAACACAGTGAGACCATCTCAAACAACAACAACAAAAAGGTAGTTGACTTCAACCAGTCTATTTTGAAGAATACTAAAAAATTTTATCTCAGGCATTTACGTGATTAAGGCCTAATTTTCTCACATTTTTATAAAATATCACATGTTCCTGATTCTGTTCTGTGAATTGTAAAAGGTCCTATTTCATTCATAATAGCTTGTTAAAGAAAAACACGATCCCAGATTCAACAGATGTTTTCATTGTGAGATGTGTCATGATTTCAGAAATGTCTGTGGAAAGTGTGTTTCAGATCAATAAATATATTTTAGTGTTATGTTTGTAACTCTGTTCAAGCATTCAGCATTTTCATTTATGAAGATTCTGCATACTTTATTGTATCATTAAAAAGCCCCCTTTAGTTGAATTATTACAAGACATACCTGTTAGAATTTAGGTTTGGTAATCTTTAATGTATTATATGTATATGCTAGTTCATCATTAGTGAAGAAATAATCCTTCCTAAAGCAGTTGATGTTGTAACCCAAGTCTTCTCTTTACTTGAACTGACGTCAATGATGGAAGAAATTATTGTGTTAGTTTATGGTTTGGATGAATTGAATAAAAGTAGAACTCTTTTCATGCATTGAGGTGGTTTTTGGCTTTGGATTTAATAACTGTGCTTTACTTTATATTTAAATTGAACTAATACCCAAATAATTAATACAGATAGTCATTAGCTTATCTTGGCTGGATGAACCATAATCAGCTCATCTTATATAGAGTTTTGAATGTAATGTTTTTATAGATTTTATAGATTAACAAGACAGAACATACTTACCGCTATAAGATCATTAGGTGACAGGGGCTAGAGGAAAGGAAACAATCAAATAATCAAGGAGCTGTAATTCAGAATTTTGTCATACATTTTATATTAGCTTGGTAGATGAAAGCATGCCTGAGAATTGTTAGCATTTCTAAAATTCATTTATTAAGATTAATATTCAATAATATTTTAAGCACCCCCCCTTCAAACCTAACCATTTCTGAAAACACATAGTCCAGTTTCCCTGGACACTAAACATAGGGATTTTTTTTTTTTTTGAGACAGAGCTTCAAGCTATCCCCCTGGGTAGAGTGCCATGGCATCACAGCTCACAGCAACCTCCCAACTCCTGGGCTTAAGTGA
>CAUYQV010040758.1:0-10273 GCA_963574575.1 Galagoides demidoff
ATATTAATGGGCATATAACTGTGCTATCTCTTTCCCAGGCTTAGCTGGCTAGAAACTTAGGTTTAAGGTATTTCTAGGGGTACCTTTGACCAAGAAGCATCCATTCAGTTAGCAGGGGGATTGGAATTTTATTTTTAGTTAGCCAATTGAGCCACAGGCGCCGAGCCTATTTATTTATTTTTTAAAAAATGTTTAAGGCAAGCAAGGAACAAAGTTTGTTGAGGATGAAAAAGGTAGGCTTACAGAGTGAGAGCAAGATACAGGCTTATGGAGCAAGTAACGTTCACCATAGACAGAGGACGGGCCTCCATTGCCAGGGTAAGTAGGCAGAGAGGTAAAGAAACCAGTTGATTATTTATTTTGAAGAGATAGTTGCTGTCATTAGAGTTATAGGTATTGTTACATGATTTTCTTTGACTCTCATAGATACTCAAGTGCTAATTTTCATTTGTCCTACATCAATGAAATTGTCATTTAAAAATCATATTTTTTACAAAGGACATGTTTTCTCAGCCTGTATCATTCATGCCCATATACAAATATATTGCATCCATATATTATGTTCCTCATATTTTCTACGTTTTTCATAATTCAGTTTTTCCATCTGTTCACTGTCGTATTAAACTTAAGTTGAGATAATTTGCCTGTGTACTGCTTCCTTCATTCTATCTTCATTTGACCTGAAAGTCTATTATCAAAAGACGTGCAAATTGAATCATTAGACTCACTTTAACAGCATATTTTAGTTCAATTGCAATATCTCCATTGCCTCTGAAAGCACTTGAATTGAAAAGAAATCATGCCTTCAGATTTCATGAACATGTAGGTTTCCTGTCAAGCCAACGTTTTATCAACTTACTTCAAAGAGGGAAACCAAACTACCAGAACAGATTCATTTCTATCTGCAAGTCTCACTTCAGTAGTTTGGCTGGAGTTGTGATTTCCAAAATGCTCCATCGGAATAACCTCCAGTAGAGGTTACTCCATCTTTTCCAGACAGTGGCTGTTCAGTTACACTGACAGAGAAATAACTTTCAGCAGCTGTCATTATAGGTGGCAGCAACAATGGGCATTTCCTTTGTCATTTTAAAAGTAAAAATCTATGTTCGTGTACTGAATGTTTGCCCACTTTGGCTATTATCTAAGGAATCGATGAATTTACTAGTTTTTAGATTGCTTTTAATCTCAGTTTTTTATCTTATACTATTTGACTTTGGGGAGGATCCTGAACTCTCTAAGCCACAGTTCTTACTTCAATGAATTAGGAATAATAAACCTTATCTTAAGCGGTTATAAGAATTTTCTAAATGAACCTGAGCTCTCTAAGACTCGATATATAACATGTCCTCCTTTACCTTCTCTTAAACTTAAATTTCTCCCAGTTTATTGTTTGGGATGACAGTTCTTCACATAACTTAAAAGATCCTTATCTGGGAATGAGGTTCATTGTAAGGGCCTCTGATGTCCTTTATTAGAGGTCTTGGGCTCCAATTATTTTCAAATCCAATTCCGTAAGTGCTTTTCCAGTTTATTGAAAAACTCTCACCTGTAGGTTTTCTGTAGTTTCCTGCGAAATATGTACAGACTTCACAGATCAATATGAAACTGGGGAATTCTCTATTGCATTATTTAAATTATCAAGGAGACTTTACCTAATAAAATCATGAAATAAATATTGAGTATAAATAAAGTAACCATCTCTATGGAAATAATAACATAAATTTGGCCATTCATCTCACTTGGACAAGTGATCTTTTCACCCTTGTAATAGCACAGCGTAACAGGAAGTTTCCATTTGGGAGCTACAAGGCACTAAGTCTTTAGTTTAAGAACTCCAGCAGTTCACCATGAGCTGGATTTCAACACCCTTTCCTTGTGAAATCAACCTTCGAATGATAGTTATGAAAAATTGCTCCTTTCAATATCACTTGCTTCTAAATGTGTGGCATCTTTGTTAGTGTTATGTTATAATTATAGCAGGATTTAAAATAAATTTACATCAGCTTTTATTATTCATATTTTACCATCTAAAGTATAGATTAGATATTTTTGACAGATTTTTAATTCCATGTATCATTACAGTGCCATATATAATAGTCCCACTATCCCAATATTCTACATCATCGTCGTCATTCTCTAGGCTCCTGAACAAGGTCTATGGTATCTCTATCTCAAGTTCCGAGGAAGTTGTTAAGTCCTTGCCCTTGTAGGCTGATATCAAATTTGCTATTATTTATTTTTTTTTTATTTCAGAGATTTTACTTTCTGTGTTAAAAGCTGTTCACGGTATTCTCCTTTAGTCCTTAAGAAAAATATAGAACTCTCATTTTATTTGCAGAATTAAAATAATAATAAACCACTTAGAGGGATTATATTCCTTTGAATTTCTACAAAAATCCCTGTCTCTGTTCTACTCTGCCTAGTTTTAATCCTTATCTGCTATAATAAACACCTATTTCCCTGCCTTTACCCTTTTCATCAATCTCTTTTCATGTTATTCATCCTTTAAAACTATGTATTAGGTTGATTGTTGATTGTGTCATGTCGTCAATGTGTTTTGATGGCTATCCTTGACAGTTTGATAAGAGGCAAATTCCTTGGGTTTGTACACATTTGCCTTAAATATACAGTCATGAGCCATACAATGACATTTCATCAACATTAGACTACATATATGATGGGGGCCTCATAAGATTATAATGGAGTTGAAAATTTTTACTCCTTAGTCATGCCCTCACTATACGAACCTACTATGTTGTCAGTCATATAAAAATGTAGCACATACAACTTACATACTATATGTTTTATGAATATTATGGGTGGTACATAATATTTGATAATGATAAAAAATGACTTTCATTGGTTTCTGAATTTACTATACTATATTTTAATAATTATTTTATAGCACATTCCCTCTATTTACATAAAAATAAATTTAACTGTAAAACAGCCTCAAGAAGGACTTTCAGGAAGAGTTCCAGAAGAAGATGCTGTTATCATAGGAGGTGACAGCTTTCTGCATGTCACAGCCCCTGAAGATCTCTCAAAGGCAAAATGTGTGTTTTAAATACAAAATTTTTAAAAGGTTAAAGATATTAAAAATAGAAAAATAGCACATAGAATAAGTATATAAAGAAAACATTTTTGTACAGCTGAAGAATGTGTCTGTGTTTTATATCTAGTGTTAGCACAAAAGAGTCAAAAACATTTAAAAATAAATTTATAAAGTAAAAAAGTCACATATGCTGAGGGTAATTTATTGTTGAACAAAGAAAGTTTTGTATACGTTTAGGATTGCCTAAGCATATACAGTAATTGTAAAGTCGACATAAACTCCTTCACTCTTTACACACACTTTCCTTTCCTATAAACATATCCATATACTTTTGATAAGCCAAACTGAAATTATTAAATGATTATTAACTAAAGTTCATAAGTTACATTAGGTTTTATTCTTCACATTTTATCTTCTATGGATTTTGAGACATTTAGTTAAACATATCCATCATTGTGGTCCTACCCACAATAGTTCTTAAAAATTCCACACTACCCTAAAAATCTCCTATACCCTACAACATTGGCATAACGTCTTATTATTTCTATCAGGATTGTTTTTTGGGGGATGGTGTTTTTGTTTATTTTATGGGGCTTTTTACATAAACAGTTGGCTGTGAACAAAGACACTTTTATTTCTTCTTTCCCAGTCTACGTCTGTTTGTGCACATTTCTTATCGACTTAGCTAAGAATTCCAGTACGACGATGAGTAGGAGTTGTGAGAGAGAATATCCTTGCCTTTTTTCTAATCTTAGCTGGAAAGCTTCTGGTTTCTCACCATTACATTTGATTTTAGATATACTTTTTTGTAGATGTTTTGCATTAAGTTGAGAAAGTTTTATTGCATTTCTAGTTTGCTATAAGTGTCTTACTATAAATTAGTCGTGGTGTGTGTCAAATGTTTTCATTTCTCTATATGTGGATATAATCATATTATTTTGGGTAAAGAGGAAAGACAATGATAGGTAATTCAAAACATTCCATTTGCTCCATCCCTTAATTGTTTGATTTCTAAAAGTTAAACATGTCCTTCACTTGACTACATAATTTTCTTCTGAGCCTTTCTTAGGAAAGGGATTCTATAACCAATTCTATGTACAGACAATAGCAACTACATCACAACAGACTGTAGAAAACAGCAATTCTAGGATGCCTTCAATTGGAAGGTGCACTACAAATTCAGAAATACTAAGATATGATAAAACAAACATAGTCCATAAATTATGATATTGGTAGTTAACATCTCCCTTTCAATACACAAATGAAATGTTTTAAAATCATTAATTCAGAACAATTAGTAGAATAAATTCTACTAATTTCCTAAAACCATTACCTCTGGAAGCTAGCTTAAGCACACCTAAAAAGTAATCACATTGTGTTAAAAAATGTATATGCTGAAAAAAAATGATTACGTTGAAAAGAGATTCTAAGAAAATTAATGAAAGTGGGGTACAGTAAAAAATTAAAAGTCAAATCTTTACACAGAAATATCCTTAGGATTTATTAAGTTGAATAACACAAAACTGTTGTTTAGCACTGAATACCATAATAACCATGGTCAAATGTGGGCAAGGATTATAGTAGCTGATTAGAAAGGGTGATGGGATGGTAGGTGTTGGTTTTTTTTTTTAATTTTATATTTCATTTTATTTTATTTAGTTTTTAACTATTATTCATTTATTTAATTTAGTTGCAGTCATGGGGTACAATGTGCTGGTTTTAAATACAATTTGAAATATTTTCATCAAACTGGTTAACATAACCTTCATGGCAGTTTCTTAGTTATGGTGTTAAGACATTTCTATTCTACATTTAGTAAGTTTCACATGTACCCTTGTAAGATGTACCTCAGGTGTGGTCCCATCAACTACCCACCCTCCACTTATTCCCCCCCTCCTCCCTTGTCCCTTTCCCCATATTGAAGACAGGCGTACAACCTACAGACACGAAAAAATGCTCATCATCCTTAATCATCAGAGAAATGAAAATCAAAACTACTTTGAGATAACATCTAACTCCAGTAAGATTAGCCCCATCACAAAATCCCAAAACCAGAGATGCTGGCATGGATGTGGAGAAAAGGGAACACTTCTACACTGCTGGTGGGAATGCAAACTAATATATTCCTTTTGGAAAGATGTTTGGAGAACCCCAAGAGAACTAAAAATAACCTACCATTTGATCCTGTAATTCCTCTACTAGGTGTATATCCAGAAGACCCAAAATCACTCTACAACAAAGATATTTGTAAAAGAATGTTCATTGCAGCCCAATTCATAATTGCTAAATCATGGAAGAAGCCCAAGTGCCCATCAATCCATAAATGGATCAATAAATTGTGGTATATATATACCATGGAATATTATGCAGCCTTAAAGAAAGATGGAGACTTTACCTCTTTCATGTTTACATGGATGGAGTTGGAACATATTCTTCTTAGCAAAGTATCTCAAGAATGGAGGAAAAAGTATCCAGTGTACTTAGACCTACTATGAAACTAATTTATAGCTTTCATATGAAAGTGATAACCCAAATATAGCCCAAGAGTATGGGGACAGGGGAGAAGGAGGGGAGGGGAGGGGAGGGGAAGGGGCAGGATGGGTGGAGGGAGGGTGATTGGTGGGACCACACCTATGGTTCATCTTGCAAGGGTACATGTGAATTTTTCTAGATGTAGAATATAAATGTCTTAACACAATAACTAAGAAAATGACATGAAGGCTATGTTGACCAGTTTGGTGAAAATATTTCAAATTGTATATAAAACCAGTACATTGTCCCCCATGACTGCATTAATGTACATAGCTATGATTTAATAAAAAAAAGAAAAGGAAAAAAAAACGGTGTTGCAATTTTATTCGTAGATATAATAGGCTTTAAATCAACAAAAGTAAGCAAAGATAAGGATGATCACTTCATATTTCTTAAGGTCAACACTCACCATGATGAGATTTCAATTATGAACCTTTATGTGCCCAACCAGAATGCTCCTGAATTTATAAACGGGACCCTAACAGACATGAGTAACTTGATTTCCTCTATCACCATAATAGTCAGAGATTTTTAACATCCCTTTGGCAGTATTAGATAGAACCTCCAATGAGAAACTAACTAAAGAAGTTTTAGACTTAAAATCAAACACTCAACAATTGGATTTAACAGACAACTACAGAACATTTCATCCTAATAAAACTGAATACACATTCTTCTCATCAGCCCATGGAACATCCTCAAAAATTGATCAAATCTTAGGTCACAAGTCTAACCTCAGCAAATACAAAAGAATAGAAATAATTCCTTATATCTTCTCAGACCGTCATGGAATACAAGTTGAAATCAGTAACAACAGTAATCTGCATAATCACACAAAGACATGGAAACTAAATAATGTTACACTGAATGGTAGCTGGGTCATAGATGAGATTAAGAAGAAAATTACCAAATTTTTGGAACAAAATGATAATAAAGACATGGATATCAGAACCAGTGGGAAACTGCAAATGCAGTCGTAAGAGGGAAATGTATAGCATTGTAAGCCTTCCTCAAGGGAACGGAAAGAGAGGAAGTTAACAACTTAATGGGACATCTCAGGCAACTGGAGAAGGAAGAACATTCCAATCCCAAATCCAGCAGAAGAAAAGAAATAACTAAAATTAGAGGAGAATTTAATGAGATTGAAAACAAAAGGATTATAAAACAGATCAACAAATCAAAAGTTGGTTTTTTGAAAAAATCAACAAAATTGATAAACCTTTGGCCAACCTAACCAAGAAAAAAAGAATAAAGTCTCTAATCTCATCAATCAGAAATGGTAAATATGAAATAACAACAGACTCCCTAGAAATTCAAAAAATCCTTAATGAATATTACAGGAAACTTTATTCTCAGAAATATGACAATCCAAAGGAAATTGACCAATACTTGGAAGCATGTCATCTCCCCAGACTTAGCCAGAATGCAGTGGAGATGCGAAATGTTGAACATTTCCTGTATCTCTCCTTTGAGAACCTATATCAAGTTCTCAAATAGTGTCAGCTATACAAAATCTCCCTAAAAAGAAAAACCCAGGACCAGATGGCTTCACGTTAGAATTCTACCAAATCTTTAAAGAGAACTACGACCTATATTACTCAACCTTTTCCAAAATATTGAAAAAGATGGAGTACTACCTAACACATTCTATGAAGCAAACATCATCTTGATTCCCAAACCAGGAAAAGACCCAACAAGAAAAGAAAATTATAGACCAATATCACTAATGAATATTGATGTGAAAATATTCAACAAGATCCTTTATCCTAGGATATCAAGGATGGCTTAACATACATAAATCTATAAATGTAATTCATCACATAAACAAATTAAAAAACAAAAACCACATGAGTCTCTCAATTGATGCAGAAAAAGCTTTTGATAATATCCAGCATCACTTCATGATCAGAACACTTAAGAAAATTGATATAGAAGGGACATTTCTTTTTTTTTTTTTTTGAGATGGAGCCTCAATCTATCCCCCTGGGTAGAGTGCCATGGCATCACAGCTCGTAACAATCTCCAACTTGTGGGCTCAAGCGAGTCTCCTGCCTCCACCTCCCAAGTAGCTGGGACCACAGGCATCCGCCACAATGCCTGGCCATTTTTTGGTTGCAGCCATCATTGTTGTTTGGCGGGCCCGGGCTAGGGATGCGAACCCGCCACCTTAGGTGTATGTGGCTGGCGCCTTAGCCGATTGAGCCACAGGCGCTGAGCCTAGAAGGGACATTTCTTAAACTGATAGAGGCCATTTACAGCCAAGCCACAGCCAATATTGTATTGAATGGAGTTAGGTTGGAATCATTTCCACTCAGATCAGGAACCAGGCAAGGTTGCCCATTGTCTCCATTGCTCTTTAACATTGTAATGGAAGTTTTAGCCATCACAATTAGAGAAGAAAAGGCAATCAAGGGTATCCATATAGGGTCAGAAGAGATTAAACTTTCGCTGTTCGCAGATGATATGATTGTATATCTGGAAAACACTGGGGATTCTACTACAAAACTCTTAGAAGTGATCAAGGAATATAGCAGCATCTCAAGTTACTAAATCAATACTGATAAATTAGTAGCCTTTATATATACCAACAACAGCCAAAGTGAAAAAACAGTCAAGGAGTCTATTCTGTTCACATTAGTGCCAAAGAAGATGAAATATTTGGGAGTTTACCTAAGAAAGTATGTGAAAGATCTCTATAAAGAGAACTATGAAACTCTAAGAAAAGAAATAGCTGACAATGTTAACAAATGGAAAAACATACCATGCTCATGTCTGGGAAGAATCAACATTGTTAAAATGTCTGTACTACCCAAAGCAATATATAATTTTAATGTAATCCCTCTTAAAGCTGCATTGTCATACTTTAAAGATATAGAAAAAATTATACTTCATTTTATATGGAATCAGAAAAAACCTCAAATAACCAAGACATTATTCAGAAATAAAAACAAAGCAGGAGAAATCACACTACCAGACCTCAAACTATACTATAAATTGATAGTGATCAAAGTAGCATGGTACTGGCACAAAAACAGAGAGGTAGATGTATGGAACAGAATAGAGAGCCAGGAGATGAACTCATCTACCTACCATTAACTGATCTTTGACAAGACAATTAAAAACATTGAGTGGGGAAAAGATTCCCTATTTAACAAATGGTGCTGGGTGAAGTGGTTGACGACCTGTAGAAGACTGAAACTGGACCCACACCTTTCACATAACTAAGTTAGACTCTCATTGGAATAAGGATTTAAACTTAAGACATGAAACTATGAAAATACTAGAAGTAAGTGTAGGGAAAACACTTGAAGAAATCAGCCTGGGCGAAAATTTTATGAGGAGGACCCCCCGGCAATTGCATCAAAAATACAATACTGAGCCCTCATCAATGTAAAAAGCTTCTGCACAGCCAAGAACACAGTAAGTAAAGCAAGTAGACAGCCCTTGGAATGGGAGAAGATACTTGCAGGTTATGTCTCCGACAAACGTTTAATAACCAGATTCCATAGAGAACTCTAACATATTAGCAAGAAAAGAACAAGTAATCCCATCTCAGGGTGGGCAAGGGACTTGAAAAGAAATTTCTCTAAAGAAGATAGGCACATGGCCTACAGATATATGAAAAAGTGCTCACCATCCTTAATCATCTGCGAAATGCAAATCAAAAATACTTTGAGATATCACCTAACTTCAGTGAGATTAGCCCATATCACAAAATCCCCAAACCAGAGATGTTGGTGTTGATGTGGAGAAAAGGGAACACTTCTACACTGCTGGTGGGACTGCAAACTAATACATTTCTTTTGGAAAGATGTCTGGAGAACACTTAGAGAACTAACAATAGAACTGCCATTAGATCCTACAATCCCTTTATTAGGTATATGCCCAGAAGACCAAAAATCACATTGCAACAAAGATATTTGTATCAGGATATTTATTGCAGCCCAGTTCATAGTTGCTAGGTCATGGAAGAAGCCCAAGTGCCCATAGATCCACAAATGGATCAACAAACTGTGGTATATGTACACCATGGAATACTATGCAGCCCTAAAGAAATATGGAGACTTTACCTTCTTCATATTTACATGGATGGAGCTGGAAAATGTTCTTCTTAGCAAAGTATCACAAGAATGGAAGAAATGGTATCCAATGTTCTCAGCCCTATTTTGTAGTTTAAGTATAGGGGAGAGGAGAGGGGACAGGGCTTGATGCGTCGAGGGAGGGTGATTGGTGGGATTATCTCTATGGTTTATCTTACAGGGGTACAAGTGAATTTTTCTAAAAGTAGACTATAAACGTCTTAACACAATAACTAAGAAAATGACATAAGGTTATGTTAATAAGTTTGATGAAAATATTTCAAATTGTATATGAAAACATCACACTGTACTCCATGATTGCATTAATATACACAGCTATGATTTAATAAAAAAAATAAGTCTAGCATAAGGCCATTTTGGGTAAGTATATTTTAGTTGGTTTTTATTTTAATTTTTTTTATTAAATGTTAGCTGTGTACATAAATGCAATCATGGGGTATAGTGTGGTGTTTTCATATACAATTTGAAATATTTTTATCAAACTAGTTAACATAGCCTTTATGTCATTTTCTTAGTTATTGTGTTAAGACGTTTATATTCTACTTTTAGAAAGATTCACTTGTACCCTTGAAAGATAAACCATAGA
>CAUYQV010040761.1:0-13822 GCA_963574575.1 Galagoides demidoff
CCCATCTCTACTAAAAATAGGAAAATTAGGCTCGGCTCCTGTGGCTCAAGTGGCTAAGGCGCCAGCCACATACACCTAAGGTGGCGGGTTCAAATCCCCAGCCCGGGCCCGCCAAACAACAATGATGGCTGCAACCAAAAAATGGCCAGGCGCTGTGGCGGGTGCCTGTGGTCCCAGCTACTTGGGAGGCTGAGACAGGAGACTCGCTTGAGCCCAGGAGTTGGAGGTTGTTATGAGCTGTGATGCCATGGCACTCTACCCAGGGGGATGGCTTGAGGCTCTGTCTCCAAAAAAATAAAATAAAATAAAATAAAAATAAAAATAGGAAAATTAGTCAGGCATTGTGGTAGACACCTGTAGTCCCAGTTACTCAGGAAACTGAGGCATTAGGATCATTTGAGTCCAACGGTGTGAGGTTGCTGTGAACTATGATGACGCCATAGTACTTAACTCTATGGTGACAGAGTGAAACAGAAAAAAAAAGAATGAAGACACTATGGCATCTGACCTTGCTGGGCAAAGCCTCCTCCCTCCACCCCCTCAATCATGGCTAAGGGTGAAAGATCAGAGCAGAGGAAGAAGGCCCAGGTTCTGCCCTCAGGAAATAGCAAACCACTGTGGTAATACTGCCTATCAAGGGACTTGCACTTTGGATGGCCTAAAGGAACACAAGCAAGGCTAGGATTTCCCTTCTAAACATTCTAGACTTTGCTCTTTGCCTTCAGTGACAAGCATGTGTTTATCCCTGCTGCCTCATTTTAAAGGAAACAGAAGCCACCATAATAGTTATATATCCTAGCCTGTCTGGGTCAGCAGCCACCTCTATAGGTCATCAGCTGTCACTTAGATCTCTGGGCCTGACTTTATGACAGCATTCTACCTATCTGTTTGCTCTCTGCATCCCCAGAGGCAGAACAGGTGGCAGCCTTGGAACCCCCATTTAATCTTCATACCTGGAGCTTACCACTCTGGAGACCCTGCTTAAAATGCAAAGATGCCTAGGGTGGCAGCACCCATATCAGTACTTGGTCATCAGTGTCTCAGGGAGAAGGTGGATGACTCCTGCCCCTTCCCACTGACTAAAGCAGAGTGGGCCAGGGCCCTTTGATCCTGCAGCAGAGGAGCATGTTTTAGAGGGGACAGCAAGGCTAGATAAGGACTCTGGGCAACACAGGCCCAGCTAAATGGAAGGAGGAGGAGGGCAGTGAGGGAGACTGAAAGTGAGGGCAATCCACAGAAGTTGTGCTTTCCAACCTTCTTTGTCATCTATAGTATTAAGTATTTTGCACTTTGGTCAGCCAAGGACTAACTGGCCACCTACTGATTTGTCATGATTTGTCTTCTCACCTACTATACACAATCAACCTTTCAGGTTCCCCCAGGAGATACCCCTTAGGAACCAAAGAAGTCCTCATTAGAACTCCTTTCTTTTCAAGTGGCTACAGCTTTGAAGTCTAACCTGGCTTGGCCATCAGTTCTCTGGATCTTGTGAACTTATCCCGCACTATAAAACAGGAGAAGGTCTATCTCAGGGAGCACCTACTCTGACCTTGAACCGGATTTAAACTCTCAGGAACTTAGAAAGACCTTGCCAAACAAGTACCAAGAAGGGCCTGAGGAGAAGGGCAATTAGTATAGGAGTTAAGAAATAGAAATCCTGTGGGTTTAAGGAAAGAGTGGCAGGTTTTCTGGAGGCGGCTGGATTACAAGACTTTGAAGACAGACACCTAGTTGAGTGTAATTGCGACCAAGATCCTTGGCATTTCTACCCAGCCCAGCATCTTTGCCCCAAGGTAGATAGGTCTGCCTGTCTCCCTGAATACCCTGCCCACCGCCAGTGGTGAATGCTCCCAGCAACCCAGAGGGTAGGTGGGAAGCTAGCTTTGGGGATGAAAGAAGCCTCCTGTATTATTTTCCTAACGACTCTCTGTCTCTCCTCTTTCTTCCCACAGGACCCTGCCGCCGCCTCCATCTCAGACGGAGACTGTGACGCCCGGGAGGGTGAGTCAGTAGCCATGAATTACAAACCATCCCCGCTCCAAGTGAAGCTGGGTGAGTGTGTCTGGGGGGTAAGGGAGATATGGGAAGTAGACAGGTGCTCTGTTCTGGGTCTGCAATGAGGTGCCACAAATAAACCAACTCAACCTAGATGATTCCAAGATTCAAGCCACCAAGTAACTGGCACTATGAGGCAACTTATCTCCTACAAGGCAAAGAGGGCAGCTACAGTTCTCTGCAGAAGACTCAAATTCTAGGTGTTGCCTCGGAGGCCAAGAAGGTTCCAAGTATACCAGGGGATAGCTGCAGAGGTAAAGGCATAGAACCTGGAGAGAAGATTTCATAATCTCATCAAACACTGGTTCAAGCTAAGAGGAAACTCTCTTAGAGGTGGGGTACAGTTGTTACATCTTAGGGATAAAAAGGAATGAGAGTTCTAAACCCATCCAAGAAGCTGAGCCTCTCCCCTGAGTCCAACCTCAGCCCATCCTGAGAACTCAGGGCCTGTTTGGATCCTGTTTGGGAGTGTTTTCCCTTAGTTTCTTAGAAAACTCAAACATCCCCCCCCCCATTCCAGGTCACCTTTTCCTTGGAGGTTTCTCTCATGTCTAATCCAAAGTCAGCTGTTGTGCAACCTGCTCTTTGGAAGTCACCTGGCTCCCAAATGCCGCCCACTGCTCATATACCTACTGTTCTCACTGCACCCTATGCTAAACACTGCCTCTCTTCTTCAGGAACCAAAGTTGCACTGATTCTAGGCTACTGTATTTAACAGACTTTTCTAAAAGAAATTAGTTTCATGAAGAGAAATCACAATATAGTTCATACTAGAAAGAGTTTACAGTTAAATATAGCCCATCACTATCCTTCAATACTCTGCTGCCATCCCTACCACCTTCCTGTCCATCTTTCTCCTAAGGTTTCAGATGCCTATAAAATACTACATCTCTCCTTAGTCCTAAAATCCCTTTCCCATCTATTCTAAAACCTTCTCCCTCTGCAACTGCCGTGATGTCTTTCCGCAGAGTCCTGCCTTTTTAAAATGTTTTATCTTGTTTCTCTCCTTCCAGAACACATCCAAGGAGCCCCTCAAGCTGTTTTTCTAAACGAGAGAGCGGTTCTTTCAGTGGAATGTGTTCATCTTCCTAGGACATGAGACTCAAACTATCAGTTTTATTTGTTTATTATTTTTTAATTTAACAATACAAATATTTTGACAAGTACAATTTCTCTACTCTCCCCCATCACATTCTCCTCCCCAGAGGTAATCATTCTAAGCCTTTTTAGGCTTTGTGGTTTTATTTTGTATTTTAACCTAAATAGCATCATATTGTACACAGTTTCTGTGCACATCTGTCTCCCTTTCCCTTAATATCTTGGAGCCCCTTCCAGTGTCAATATACAGAGACTTTATTGTCTTAAATGGTTGTACGGTAGTCTGTAATTTTGTTTTTGCCAGTTTATTGTTTGAATTTTTTACTATTTCAAACAACTTTAGCATGCTTTTAAAATAATACTATTTTTCTCCCCAATTACATTGCCACCAAAGCACTTCATGAAAATTCACAGCTTTGTTCCATTTGCGCTAAGGAAAATTGCCACCATGATCGTTAAGGCAAATTGCACCCTCTAGAGGCTTGGAGTGGTAATAGCAGCCACCACCTGCTGGAAAAAGGACAAAATGCCGGAGTCAGATGAGCAGTGGCAAAGAAAGAGGGTCAAACAATAGGAGAAGAGAGATTTGGAGGTCAGGGGGAGTTTCAAAGTGAGTCACAGTGGCTGTAAAGGCCCTTCCTACCTTACATACTAGAGCATGTGGTTATTTTATGAGACTGCTTTCCTCCAGTGTCCCTCTGTCCCTAACAGTTCTTTTCCCTAGAGCTAGGCTTTACTTGAGAGTCATAGGAAAGGGTAGATGGGCTTCCTCCAGGGCCCAGGCAGCTAGTGTTGGTGACAGTTGTCACACATCAGACAGCGGGTCATCCAGTGGCCAGCCCTGTGAACCTGGTAGATTCTTGAGCATTGGAGAACTCAGAAGCTGGCAGAGGGCCAGGCACAGTGGTTCACACCTGTAATCCCAGCACTCTGGGAGGCCAAGGCAGGTGGATTGCTTAAACACTTTAGTTCAAGACCAGCCTGAGCAAGAGCCAGACCCTGTCTCTAAAAATTGCTGGGCATTGTGGTGGGCGCCTGTAGTCCCAGCTACTGGGGAGGCTGAGGCAAGAGGATTGCTTGAGCCCAAGAATTTGAGGTTGCTGTGAGCTATGACACCATGGCACTCTACCAAGGGTAACAAAGTCTCTGTCTCAAAAAAAAAAAAAGTTCTGAGTTGGAGCATCATTTAGGCAGCATAGCCAATGGGCTGCCCCCGCCTCCTGCTTCCTGCCCTGCCAGCTCCATGCTCCTTCTCACACTTCACAACCTTCAGTGGCTCCTTTTTCCTTCACATTAATCCCAAACTCTTCTGTCTGGCATTCAAGGTTTTTACACTCTTGAGTTTGTAACCAGAGAGAATAGTCAGCCCCTTAGCACAGGATCTGACACATGATTGGTGACACAGATACCTGGTGAATAAATAAATGACTGAAAAATAGAGCCTACTTTTCTCACCTGATCTCTCTCCCTCTTCACTCCTTCATAACATCCAGAACCCATCCTTATGTTCACTGCTAAATGCAATTCTGTTCATACTATTTTCGTATAATCCTTCCTGGATAATACCCTCCTCTCTCCAGTTCATGGTGTCACCTACAGGAAGCCTTCCCTGACTGCTCCATCTTTCTGTAATTATCTCTTTCACTCCAACCTTTCCCTGATGTCAGGCACACAATAACTGTCCTACATGAAAATTGTAGCTCCTGGAAGACAGGCATCAGCCTCCTCATTTTGCACCCCACTATCTTCCCCAGTTTGTATAGGGGTAAAGTACTGTCTCCACCAAACAGCAGGGGCCTTGAGTTGAAATCCCTGCCTCAGACCCTATAGGAACAAGTGGTTTCACAACAGACGCCCAGTCCACCCTGGGTGGTAAGTCAGGGTGCCCCTGAGAGCAGGACACAGCTTCCTTCCCATGTTTTCCTGCAGAGAAGCAGCGGGAGCTGGCCCGGAAGGGTTCCCTGAAGAACAGCAGCATGGGTAGCCCTGTCAACCAGCAACCCAAGAAGAACAATGTCATGGCCCGGACGAGGTAGAGGCCCTCTCTAGACCAACCAGACCCTGCCAACCTCCCCTTCTTCCCTCCTTCCTCAGGCCCAGCTCCTCTCTGGGAGGAGAGAGCCTAAGCAGGATCCAAAGGGTAGGGGTGGGAGAGGAAGTGGTGGGGTGGGAGTTCAGCCCAACCCCCTTTCAGGTTTGTGGGCTCCAGTTGCCACACTAACCCCCAAAATTCTTCCCACAGGCTGGTCGTCCCCAATAAAGGCTACTCCTCGCTTGACCAGAGCCCAGATGAGAAGCCACTGGTAGCCCTTGACACCGACAGGTGTGTACCAGAGTTTGAGAGCAGCTGACCAAGCCATAGGAAGCTGTGTGAGCACAAGTGGGCTGCAGAGGCCATAGCTGCTACATTGTCAGAGTACAGCATTCCTCGGCCAGGATTTCTTCAAGGCTGAACCCAAGAAGTCAGGGAAATTTGAGTCCAGAAAAAGCAGGGAAAGGTTGAAAAGAGTATCTAGAAGGAGGTTAAGGGTAGTGATTTATTTAGAAGGGTGGGGCTAGGAACCTGTCTAAAAACATGTATTTGCTGGGTGGCAGCTATGGCTCAAAGGGGTAGGGTGGCAGCCCATATGCCAGAGGTGGTGGGTTCAAATCCAGCCCCAGCCAAAAACTGCCAAAAAAAAAAAAAAAGTATTTGCTGAGCAAATACAAGATCTTGCTCTGTCCCAGACTAGAGTGCAGTGGTGTGATTATAATTCACTGCAGCCTCAAACTCCCGGGCTTAAATTATTTGCCTGGCTCAGTTTCCCAAGTATCTGGGACTACCAGTGTGCATTCCTACACTTGGCTAATTTTTTTTATTTTTTGTAGCAAAGGTGGTCTCACCATGTTACCCAGGCTGGTCTTGAACTCCTCACCTCAAGCAATACACCTACCTCAGCCTCCCAAGTGCTGGAGTTATAGGCATGAGCCATAGCACCTGGCCACAGTTTTTATTTAGATTGCACTCTTTATTTGGAACTATGAGTGAGGGGTTGGGCAGTGACTGTGGGGAGTTGAGGATGCAGGGCGTTTTGTATTTAATTTTTTTCTCTTTAATTTCCTTGAATCACTTCTCTATCCTGTTTCCTCCATGGCCAGCGATGATGATTTTGACATGTCCAGATATTCCTCCTCTGGCTACTCCTCTGCTGAGGTGAGCCCCCACCCCTTGGCACCCTAAACTTACACCAGAGCAGGATGGCCTCTATCAAGGAGAAGAGGTGCAGCAGATTCCTAAGCATACCCAGAGGGGAGGACTAGGCAAGGCTGGGTGGAGTCCCATGTGGGTATGGGCCTGGGATAAGCTGGCATCTGAAAAAACATCCAGGAGCCCAGAGTTAGGAGCGGGGCTTAAGAGTGGAGCAGTGGAGCTTCCATACAATGGGCCATGAGCTACCAGCATCGCGATATAGGAGCGGGCCTGAAACAGGCAAAATCCAGACGGAAGTAGGACCAGAGGTGAGACGTTGACTTTAGAATGAGAAAGGATCTGTGGTGGGAAAGGACTTTGCGTTGCCTGGAGCCGGTGGTAGTGCCCTCAGGCCCACCCCCGCCAGCCTGACCTCCCTCCCCTTTGTCTACAGCAGATCAACCAAGATTTGAACATCCAGCTGCTGAAGGACGGCTACCGGTTAGATGAGATCCCCGATGACGAGGACCTAGACCTCATCCCCCCCAAGTCCGTGAACCCCACCTGCATGTGCTGCCAGGCCACGTCCTCCACCGCCTGCCACATTCAGTAGCGGGTGGGGCCTCCGCGGCCGCCCGGGGCAGAACCGACTCGGGCCAGGTTGGACTGGGCAGGGGCAGCCCCTCCCCAGCTCGTCTGCCTACCCTGGAGCCCCCTACAGCCGCCAACCTCGTAACAGTCATTGCTTCCTCCTATGGTAGGACGTGTACCTCTGTGTGTTAATGTAGCCGGAGAAACCAAAACAGGGTCTCTCTCCACCCCAGGGGGGCTGAGGAGGGCTAGAGGCTGTTTGTTCAGTTACTTGGGGGACCTCACCCAGCACGCTGCCCCCCTCCCCAAGGTTGCAGTCTGGTGCAGGGGAGAGAGGACTGGATGGAAGGGAGGTCAACATTGAGCGGGGGGAGAGATCACAAACCCCAGTGAAGCCATGAACCTCCTAGCCACAGCTTAACAAGGAAAGAGGCTGGAGGTTGGGGAGAGAAAGACCCAGGGCAATGGGGGCAGGTCCCAGCACTTCAGGGTCCCCTCCACTAGCCCCTGATAGCCCATGTACCTATTTGCATTTTTCATTTCAACTAATGTGAAGCCTGGCAAAGCTGTCCAACCAGATAACTGTCCCTCACCCAAGGGATCATGGCCTTCTTTCTCCTCTTTGCCCTATTCACCCCCTTCCTTGCTCCCTGGGAGTGGGCTAGGGTAAGGTGGGCTTTAGAGATAGGCTAGAATTTGTATGGCCTATGGCAGTATGATTTGCCCTCACTGGCCCCTAACCAATGCATCTATCTCTCTGCCTCCCCCTTTGTGGACCCTACTTCCACCTTTGTTCATTGGTCTCTGTCCCAGGCTAGAAGGAGGGAGTATGGCTGGCCTCCAAAATCACATTCCCATCTTACCTCAACCCAAGACCTGGGTGGCTGGTTCCCGGTAAGAATCTTCAAGGAGTAAGCTTTGGAGTATACAGTGGGCTGAGTGGCTTTGTAGACATGGTAGGGAGTACTTGGCAGAATGCGTGTGTGTTTAAGGCTGTCAGGGGGTGTGTGTGTATCTGTGTTGGACAGACCTGTCTTTCCTGGCATCTATTCCTGTCATAGATGTGGGCACCTTTGTTGGGGAAGTGACTATGTAGTCTTTTTACAGTGTGGAAGGCTACTCAGCAGTGCAAGGGACTGAGAGCCTTGGGCTGGAAGTCAGAATCCTGGGTTCTGGTCCTATCTCTGGCAATCTCCCTGTGATCTTCAACAAGCCGCTGCTTTTTCTCAGCTTCAGCTTCCTCAACTGTGAAATGAACAGCAGCTGATATTAATTTTAAGGTCCGTTTATACATGAAGGAATTTCTTCATAGGAACTTCTGTAGAGGGAGACGAAGAAATCTCTGCGTGATTTTGTGTACACCCAGGATGCCTTCTGAGTTGTGTGTATAGAAAGGGAAAGGGGCAGTTTTTATCAGCACCACATGAGTACATGTGGATATTGGAATACATGTGTCTGTCTGTGAACATGTATGTGTGGGTAGTATCTATTGTGCGTGTGACCATACAGGTGTCTGTGGGCCAGAATGTGCTGCTCCTGCTGTTGTTGCTGGTTTTGGGGCAGGGAGTAGGAAAGCTGAGATGAAAATCAAGAGGGAGAATCAGGTCTGGTGGCCATCACCTATAGCCGAAGCTTCTCTGGAAGCTGAGGTGGGAGGACCACTTGAGCCCGTGAATTTAAGACTGCAACATGCAATGATTGTACCTCTGAATAGACACTGCACTCTAGCCTGGGCAACATAGCAAAACCCCATCTCTAAAAAGAAATAGGAAGTCAAGAGAGAGGAGATTAAAATGGCTTAGTCCTTGCATTTGAAAAAAAGGGGGGTGGGTAGAGGTGAACAGCTTTCCCAACTTAAAGCTAGGCAATATAGATCTGCCTCCTTGTGAAGAAAAATGAAGTGAAAGCACAGGATAGTCTAAGACTGCTCAAGCCTATGCCCCACAAATCTCATATCATAGGGTCAAGGTGTGGCCGTTCCTCCAGGCTGACACCTCACATGTGTTGGTGTATCCACTCTCATGGATATCACTCACATTCTGTGAGCATGCGATGGACAAATCCACAGCCCACTCTGGATACCAGTCCTGAGAGGTGGGAACTAGAAGGTGGGTGACTAGAGCAGGGAGTGAGGCTGCTGTCTTAGGAAAGGTAGCACCTCCCCCTATACCACACCCAACTGCAAAGGGATACAGCTCTTCACCCGCCCCCCACCACTACTCCTCCAACCCATCTCTATATCCCCTAGTGCAGGGGTTCTAGTTAGTTGAGAAAATTCCAGAAGGGGGCAAGGAACAGAAAAAGTACTTGCAGGGCCCATTTGAGCCCATCTCCCACCCTGGCCAGCATCCCCACCCACCGTCATCTAGGCCCCAGAGCCAGGCCTCCCACCATACCACCACCATCACCACCCTGGACTCCTTGGCTCACCCTTCTAGAACATGGGTACCTCCTCTTTTCTGGGCTTATTTAGACTGCTGCCTTTGCCACTGATTTGCTGTGTGACTCTGGTCCATTGTTTAATCTCTGTGGCATTGAGGAACCAGGGAAAAACTCTCTCCTTACAGGACACACTAGTTCCCTCGCAGGCAAGGACTTCTGACTGAGGCAGTGTATGTGTGGCAGAGAGGCAAGAAGCTGGCAGCCAGCAGCTTCTGCGTCTAGGGAGAATGTGTGGTTCCCTCCTTCCCTGTCTGGGAGGCTAAAGGGGAAGAATCAAGGCCTTAGCTTGCCCTCCTGCCACCTTCCCCCTTGTAGATACTGCCTTAACACTCCCTCTACCCTCAGCTGTGGCTACCACCCAGCCAGGTTTCTCCGTGCTCACTAATTTATTTCCAGGAAGGTGTGTGGAAGACATGAGCCGTGTAAAATATTTTTTTTAACATTTCCATCGCAGTATTGACATCATCCTTGGTTGTGTATCGTGTAACACAAATAATGATATTAAAAGCATCAAACAAGCCAGCCTCAACTCCATGCCTGGGGTGTGGGCAAGGGGCATGTGGGCTGGGAAGGGGAGAGAACTGATCCGCTGAATGCACATTACTTGTTACTCTACCTCTACTCATGGGTTCCCGGAGTGCTGCTCATCTACTGCATGATTAAATCACAACCCTCAGAACCTCTGTTTCTCTTCAACAAAATGAAGTATACCCTGGATCTCCAGAGGCCCTCTGAACTCTTTGAAATTGAGCTCTTTTGATAGGCTTAAGCCAGAAAGGACCCAGGAGTAGGGAGGAAATTAGACCTCCCCAGGTTTGAGGCTGAGCCAGGTGATATCATAATGGGCAATGCCCATCCTAGAGGGAGAAGCAGGGTGGGGTTGGAGCAGGAAGTTGTGGGAGAAGGAAGCTGAGGGATCCTCCACAGGAGGGGGTCACAACAGCTAGGGGCACCTTCCAGGCTGGAGGTGTGGGCCATCTAGGGGAAGGGGTAGCCACTGATGTCTAGCAGGAGCCCTTGGTAGGTAGAGTCCACCACGGCATCACCGAGACCCCACCATGTTCCTCTTCTCCCGGAAGACCAAGACTCCCATCAGTACCTACAGTGACTCCTACAGGGCTCCTACCTCCATCAAGGAGGTCTATAAGGACCCACCTCTGTGGGCCTGGGAGGCCAACAAGTATGTGACCCGGGTAAGTGGATGTTGGGGAGGGGCAGGCCTAGGTATATGGCCATGTGTGTCTGAATGACTAGCAATGTGTGGTTATAATTATTTGTAGCTTTGTGTATATATGTGTTTTATTCATTTGCCTAGGCATAGAATTTACAATGGTATATAAAATAGCATAAGATCCTGCCTTCATGGAATTACATCAAGTTAGGAGGTAGGGAGAGACAGATAATAAACGGGAATTAAATAAGAGTTTTAAAAAGTATCAAAAATTCTATAAAGGAAATAAACAGGGTAATGGAAATAGAAAGGGAGAACTACTTAGAGAGGTCAATTGAGAGTGGAAATAAGAAAGAGAACTTAGCCATCTGAAGAACTGAAGAATAGAAGAGCTGAAAGTTCCAGACCGAGTGGTCAGGAAAGTGCAAAGGTCCTGAGGCTGTCCATGGCATAGGCCAAAAAATGTCCCATAGGCATGTCTGTAGCATGTATATCACAATTTCCTGTGTCTGTGTACTTGTGCAGCTTTCACAAAAGGGAGAGTTCTGTATGAGTCTTTACCCTGCCTAAGAGAATTTATCTGTGAGTACTATCCAACAAAAATGTTGTATCTTCATGTTGTAGGCACCCAGGATTCGAAAGAGAAGGGCTAGACCAGTGTTTTCTTTTTTGTTTTGTTTTGTTTTGTTTTGTGAGACGGAGCCTCAAGCTATCCCCCTGGGTAGAGTGCCATGGCATCACAGCTCATAGCAACCTCCAACTCCTAGGCTCAAGCGAGTCTCCTGTCTCCACCTCCCAAGTAGCTGGGACCACAGGCGCCCGCCACAGCGCCCGGCCATTTTTTTTTTTTTTGGTTGCAGCCATCATTGTTGTTTGGCGGGCCCAGGCTGGGGATTCGAACCCTCCACTTTAGGTGTACGTGGCTGGCGCCTTAGCCGATTGAGCCACAGGCACTGAGCCTAGACCAGTGTTTTTCAACCTTTTTTATGGGCTCACTTGAACCTATAGTTAAACTTTTGAGGCACATTTAAATTATGTTGATCAAAAAAAGAGTTTAAAAAAAAGAATATACTTACTGTGTTTTGAACTTCTTTCAAAAATAGTTTAATTAAGTATCTTTAAAATTTTTTGTGACTGGGCGGCACCTATGGCTTAGTGGGTAAGGCACCTGTGCCATATACCGAGTGTGGCAGGTTCAAACCTGTTCCCAGCCAAACTGCAACAAAAAATAGCCAGGCGTTGTGGCAGGTGCCTGTAGTCCCAGCCACTCAGGAGGCTAAGGCAAGAGAATCGCCTAAGCCCAGGAGTTGGAGGTTGCTGTAAGCTGTGATGCCACGGCACTACCAAGGGTGATAAAGTGAGACTCTGTCTCCAAAAAAAAAAAAATTTCGTGGTACACCAGTTGAAAATCACTGGGCTAGACCTTGCCTTTAAGGAGCTCACAGCCAACAAGTAAACAAAGTAGGGATGCCCAGTGTGGAACATGCACCAGCAGAGTCAAGTGCTGATAGGAGCCCAAAAGGGGACAGCACTCCCTGGGACAGGAAGGATAGATCTATTGAGTGATCTAGGAGGAAGAGGTTTCCAGCAGAAGAGAGTGGTGAGAAAAGAAAGGCAGCCTGAGCACAGGGACCCACCAGCACCTAAAAGTGCTAGAGCAGAAGGAGGGGTTAGAAAGAAATCAAGACCAGGTGCGGTGGCTCATGCCTATAATCCCAGCACTTGGGAGGCCTAGGCAAGTGAATTGCCTGAGCTCACAGGTTCAAAACGAGCCTGAGCCAGAGCAAGACCTCATCTCAAAAAATAGCCGGGCGTTATGGCGGGTGCCCATAGTCCCAGCTACTCAAGAGGCTGAGGCAAGAGAATCGCTTAAGCCCAGGAGTTTGAGGTTGCTATGAGCTAGGACACCATAGCATTCTACCAAAGATGACCAGGTGAGACTCTGTCTCAAAAAAAAAAAAAAAAAGAAAGAAAGAAAGGAATCTACAGACCAAGAGGGGCCTCTCAGGCTACGTCAAGGAGCATGGACTTAAGACTCCAGGTTTTTTAACCTGACAGTGCCTAAGTTGAATAGTGAATTAGATCCATGGTGTCAGGGAATTGAAGAGGTTGGAGCTGGGGACAGGAAGTCCAGTCAGGGATGAAAGATGGAGGAAGATGAAGGTAAGATTAGGAGAGACTGTGACAGCGAAAAAAGGTATTTGTTGACTAAGAGAATTTTTTAAATACCATATTTTGCCTAACTACACAATAAATATATGCTCAATACAGAAAATAAGGATAATTTAGAAAAGCACAAAGAAAAAAGTCTATAATCACACTACCCAAATAACCACTATTATGTTATCATATACCCTTATAGGAAGCAAATATTTTTTGTAAAAATTACATTACATTATACTAATATTTGAATCTTGCTTTTTTCACATAGTTTTGCACATAGTACACATTTCTGAGTCCAAAATATTCTATAATATATGCACAATATGGAATACTATGCATCTGTAAAAAAGATGGAGACTGGGCGGTGCCTGTGGCTCAAAGGAGTAGGGTGCTGGCCCCATATGCCAGAGGTGGTGGGTTCAAACCCAGCCCTGGCCAAAAACTGCAAAAAAAAAAAAAAAAAAAAGATGGAGACTTTACATCTTTTATGTTTACCTGATGGAGCTGGAACATATTCTTCTTAGTAAAGTATCTCAAGAATGGGAAAAAAGTATCCAATATACTCAATACTACTATGAAATCAATATATAATCACCTACACATTCATATGAATGGCAAAACATAACTATAGTCCAGAAAGTAGAAGGGAAAAGGAGGGAGAGGGGAGGGGGTCTATGGAAAGAGGGAGGGTATTTGGGGGGACTTCACCTAATATGCATGATGCAATGGTACATTTCAAATCTATTAAGAAATGAGTATAATTGTGATGGATGTGTTACCTAGTTCAATGTAAGCATTTCACATTGTATATCAAAGCAGTATACTGAACCCCGTAAATGCATCAATGTACAAAGTTATGATTTAATAAAAAATAAAAATTTGTTGGCTCAGCGCCTGTGGCTCAATCGGCTAAGGCGCCAGCCACGTACACCTAAGGTGGCGGGTTCGAATCCCCAGCCTGGGCCCGCCAAACAACAATGATGGCTGCAACCAAAAAAAAAAAAAAATGGCCGGGCGTTGTGGCGGGCACCTGTAGTCCCAGCTACTTGGGAGGCGGAGGCAGGAGACTCGCTTGAGCCCAGGAGTTGGAGGTTGCTATAAACTGTGATGCCATGGCACTCCACCCAGGGGGA
>CAUYQV010040763.1:0-10865 GCA_963574575.1 Galagoides demidoff
AACAATGACGGCTGCAACCAAAAAATAGCCGGGCATTGTGGCGGGCGCCTGTGGTCTCAGCTACTTGGGAGGCAGAGGGAGGAGACTCGCTTGAGCCCAGGAGTTGGAGGTTGCTGTGAGCTGTGATGCCACAGCACTCTACCCAGGGGGATAGCTTGAGGCTCTGTCTCAAAAAAAAAAAAAAAAAAACAAGCAAACAAACACAAGACTAAGTCCATTATGGAAATTCCCAATGAACAAAAATGGCAGAGTCAGAAACATTGAAAAAACAACCAAAACCGAAACAAAAACTGTCAAAAAATTTGTTCGTCAGAAGTCTGAAAAGCAATCAGGCTTGGCACCCATGCTCAGTGGTTAGGGTGCCTACCACATACATGGAGGCTGGAGGGTTCCAACGCAGCCTGGGCCTGCTAAACAATGACAATTGCAACAAAAAATCAGCCCTATCATCGTGGCAGCACCTGTAGTCCCAGCTGCTTGGGAGGCTGAGGCAAGAGAATTGCTCAAGCCCAAGAGTTTGAGATTGCTGTGAGCTGTGACGCCATAGCACTCTACCAAGGGTAACATAGTGAGACTCTGTCTCAAAAAAAAAAAAAAAAACAGAAAAAGAAAAAGAAAAACAATCAAATATTTACAGCAATAGAGTGAATGCTGAGTCAAAATAAAAGGCAATGTAAGACTGGCAAAAAGCTCTGTGCCATTTTTTCTATTTGCTCAGCTCAGTGGTGGAAGATCACAGCCAGTATTCTTAATGTGGTATCCTGGAGGGAACAGAGCAGATGTTATTCAGGAAGAAGAATGTGTGTCTGCTCTAACTAGCCAGCACCATACCTGAGGGACCTATACAAGGTGCTCATTCCTGTCTCACCTGCTTTGGAACTTCAATTACATAATTTGCTCTTAGACATTTTATGTTAAAGTCATAAATGTGGCCTTCACCCATGGTATGTGCATTGTATCAGTTAGGTGTGAATTTACCCAACCCCTTCTCCCCCCATTCCATCTACTCGATGTAACCAAAACATGTGTACCCCTGTGATATTCTGAAATGAAAAAAAAATTCTATGTAAATATTACATATACTTAGTGATTCCAATCTAATGGTTGCCTCTTGATGGTATAAGATTACAGAAATCATTTACAAACAAATTTTTTTAAAGACAGCTCTGCTGCCCTGTGGAATGCCATGGTGTCATAGCTCACAGCAACCTCAAACTCCTGAGCTCAAGGGATCCTCTTGCTTCAGCCTTCCCAGTAGCTGGGATTATAGGGGCCAATCATAATGCTGGGCTAGTTTTTTCTATTACTGGTGGAGATGGGGTCTTGTTCTTGCTTGGGCTCCAACTCTTGAGCTCAAGCTATCCACTGGCCTCAGCCTCCCAGAGTGCTAGGATTACAGGCTAAAAACTAATTTTAAACAAAAAAATTTATGATATGTTTACCATGTGAACATTCATTATATAAAATTAAGTAAGGCAAATTATACCAATGTTTCAAAAGTTCATTTGAATTGCAAAAATCAAACAGGAAAATGAAAATTAAAATTGAAATACACCAAAATGTTATCAAAAGTCATCATTGGGAGGCTGGTGCAGTGGGTCAAGCCTGTAATTATAGCACTCTGGGAGGTCAAGGTGGGTGGACTGCTTGAGCTCCGAAGTTTGAGACTAACCTTAACAAGAGTGAGACCCATTTCTACTAAAAACAGAAAAATTAGTTGGCAGGGTGGCAGGTGCCTGTAGTTCCAGCTACTCTGAAGGCTGAGGCAAGACGATAGCTAGAGCCCATGAGTTTGTGGTTGCTGTGAGCTATGACGCCAACGCCCTCTACCCAGGGCAACAGAGTGAGACTCTGTCAAAAAAAAAAAAAAAAAGAAAGTCATTGATACAGGACAAGTGGCATCCCAGCCAGTTCATGGAGCTGGGGGGGGCGCCGACTGGCTGCCTCCACCTTAGCAGTGTTGGTGCAGTGGCAGCGAGCAGGGGAACCAGCGGGCTAGAGAGTAAGGAGGGGGGCCCCATTTCCTAGGCCTGGGAATGAAAGGGATTATAACCATTCATTCACAACCCAGACATGTTCCAGACATACTAAATGTAACTAACGAGAATCCCATGAGACTATATATGCCCCTAGACAAATAGCTCAGAGACAGGCAAACAGAGAGAAAGCTTTTCTCTCCTGACTTGGGTTTTCTCTCTCTGCCAGGAGCTCTGGTGCTTCTGTATCCTTTTTTTTTGTAGATGCAGAGTCTCACTTTATCTCCCTTGGTAGAATGCCAGTGGCATCACCGCTCACAGCAACCTCCAACTCCTGGGCTTAAGCAATTCTCTTGCCTCAGCCTCTGGAGTAGCTGGGACTACAGGAGCCCTCGCCTGGCTATTTTTTGGTTGCCGTTTGGCCGGGGCCGGGTTCGAACCTCCCACCCCCGGTATATGGGGCCAGCGCCCCACTGAGTGAGACACAGGAGCCACCCACGTTTGTATTCTTTTCCATAAATAAATCCTGTCTTATCACTGATGTGTGGTCGGGGGATTCATTCTTCTAATCACTGAGACCAAGAACCTACTGAAGAGCAAAATTCCTCTATCATCATCATTGGGGAACACATTTGGGAGTAACAGAGGTGTTATTTTACTCATGACAGAGAGAATCTAAAAAGAAATATTTACTTGCGTGTATACACATACATTCACACAGTGAACTTGCAGGAAGGACAAAATCCTTATCTTAACAGACACCTTACCTTTCCAGATTTAATTAATCCTGATCTTCCAAAAGATTTCCTACGTACGGAGACAAGGAAAGGAAAAATGTGAGAAGTCAAAGAGATTAGTAAACCAGTCCTTGCAGAGAAATCTAAAGTACTAAGGGGATATGTAACGTTTGAACCTCAACACACACACCAACCAGGGGCCCTAAATCTGTCTCCCAATGACAGGCACATCTATTCCTCCCTGAACACTGGCCATGCTCCCTTGGTCACAATCCCGAAATAACCTGCACCCGAGTTGACTGACCATGACGAGCTCACGCTCCTCTCTCACTGACCCACATATCAAATCCGGAATCCAAACCAGATACTGTGCCTGGCATCCTGGCTCACGCCTGTAATCCTAACACTCTGGGAGGGCAAGATGGGTAGATAGCTTGAGCTCCAAGATCGAGACCAGCCTGAGCAAAAGCGACACCCCATGTCTTCTAAAAATAGAAAAACTGAGGCAAGAGGCTCGCTCGAGCCCAAGAGTTAGAGGTTGCTGTGAGCTACGATGACGCCACTGGCACTTTACCCAGTGTGACAGCTTAAGACTGTCTCCCCCCCCCAAAAAAAAAGAAAGAAAAGAAAAAGAAAAAAAACCCAACCCAGATACTGCTTTCACTGACGAAACCACTCCCCACTTTAATTCTCAATTACTGAGCCCTACAGAGTGGTCCTGACCACGGAGTTTCTTTCCCTAGTCGATCTCACAGGCCCTTTTAATCACTAACCACCGGAACCCCTCACGACTGACTCCTAAGGCACCGCAACCACCTACACTGCGGTCACATACTCCCACTGCCTCCGCTCCCCCGACAACCCCACAGCTTCACGGAGACCCGACATCCCCGTCTCCTCCTCCTGTTCACACAGTGACTCACACACAAACCTGATTTCTTTTTCGTGAAGCCACCGAGACCTCAGAGCCTACACTTCCGCGAATTCTTCCACTTCTGGGTCCTCTCCCAGCCTTCCAGCCGGCCTACGGCGGCCGAAGAGGACCTGAAGCGTTTGTACCGAGTGCAGAAGATAGGACTTCCGGATTTTCTTTGCTGGGGTGATAGGTCGGTGGCCACCTCGTCAGGGATCCCGAGGCGGACATCTTTCCATACTGGACGTACATAAAGCAGAGTGGTCGTTTCTGTCCAAGTAGCCAGGGGATAGTTCGGAAAAGTCAAGAAACACTGAAACCACCCTATTTCTTGGCACCTTCATTCCCGTGCTGCAGGTTACGTTAATTCTCAGAGGCGCGAGGTTACACAAGACAAAGAACGGGCTTTGTCCACCTCGGCGGGCAGGGGAGAAAAATTTAATTTTGCCCAAGGTGTCCGTACAAATGTAAACCCTTTGTCTGGGGAGGAAAAAGAGCAAACAGGCCCGCAGGCGAATATCTCGAGAACGCTTGCGCATCCAGGTGGAAGACAGGAGGAAGATGTTGATGATGCAAAAGGGTCTGAAGAAGCAATTGCAGTACAGAGATAGTGATCATGCCGTTAAGGTAAGTGAATAAATCGCGTCTGGGAGGAACTTAGTATACATCGTGCTGTCTTTTACACGGATATATACACTTTCATCAAGATGGCCGCGCCCGCTGTCATTATAGTGTACTGGTTCCTGCCTACAAGCGGTAAAGCGGAGGCAGCCATGCTGGATTTGAGTGTGTGGTTCGAAAGGGATTGGACCCGCTAGAAGGAAAGAACGCATGCGCACCGCCGTTTGAGACATTTGCGGTATGCTCAATGCTGAAAAATACTTAACGGGGGGAAAGAAAGCGGTCATAAGGCCAACGTTCCAAGAGGTCGCCCAGACGTGGAACTGCTATATGGACGCTAGTGTACTCTTTTTTTTCAGAGTCTTTGTCTGAAATTCTGAAAGGCTGAACCGAATCTGCCCCGGATGGTGGTTGACAGCCTGGAGACGCGAAGGCTCCGGAAAGGTGCAGTGGCGCCCAGAGATGAGACTGGAGGCAGAAGATGTTCAGGCCAGGTTTATTGAAAGGGGAAGGTAACCTGCCTGACAGTACAGGGGTGGCTTTTGCGCCCGGGGATATTAGAGACCCCTTTAATACCAGGCCATAGAGAGTGGGCAAGTTGCACAACTTCCCAAGAATGTTAGGGTCTTTAGCGCGAACGTGGAGGGAGGGGCGAGCTAGCCTTATGCTTTGTCTCCTTTTTCTTAGGAGGAGGAGGAGGGGAAAGGGTTCAGATGTGGCTGTATTAGACGCCCCCAACAGCTACAGAGGTTCTGAAATCACCTGTAGTGAGAATAATACGGAGTTAGGCAGATTAAGCTGTTTAGGTCCTGGCAGACCTTCACCCCAGTCTCCCATTCTTACTGTTTTATAAATTTAGCTCCCACACTAAAGATGATTATCTTGAGTAGCTTAGGTAAATTTACTTAGGAGATGAACTTTTCAATTGATATGTTGTATAGGTCACTGAGTTACGCTGATTATTATTTGGAATAGGGAATGGTGTAGTGCTTGCTTTGAACTTTTAGGTATAAAACTGTGATTTTGGAAATGGTAGGACAGAACAGTCTTGGAGAGGCTACTATAGGGATCAGGATGAAACCTGCCTGTTTCCCTTGATCTGGTTGGCTGAAAGATCAACTCACAATTATGGTAGATTAGTAAGAGAAACGTTTGCTTCTAAATACCATGTGCATGGGGGGAAACGCATGAATAATTTCCCAAAGTCTCAGTGATAGTCAGAGACCTTTATAGATGCCTTTTGGAAGGGAGAGGGGAGAATGTGGAAAGTATAGGTGCCCCAAGTGGGTGCTAGGTGGGGGGGCGGGATGGGGTGGATATGTGTAGATGGGCGGAAACAGATTGATTTGTAGATTAACCTGAGAGACAGGTATCATGCTTCTCCATTTGGTTATCTGAGTGCTCTTGGCCTCAAAATGATCAGTCAATCAGCATGTAATAAGGAAGTCAGCAGCCCCTTTTTAATTCTCAATCAGGTTACTCAGGTTTTATGTAGATAGAGGAAAGACCTCTTTCAGTGCTTCCTGATCATGAATGGCCTTTAATTCAAAATATTCTTTATACAAAGGAGTCATATATTTAGGGCAAAATTTCCTTCGCTCCTCCCTGTCTCTGCATATTAGCTGACAATGACAGGTGCCCAGAACCTCTTCATTTGCTAACAGTTCAACATAACCAGTGAGGTTGATCACCTGGGTTTGTGAGTCTGAAGTTGTAGTAATGGATCATGGCTCTTTCAACCCTTCTAGTGTGCTAAGGATCTTTTAATGAGTTTCAGTTTTGCATTCTGGGAACAGAATCAGGAGCTGGATTTGTGAAGATATGGGGTGTATGATAGGGAAGCATGTGAGGATTCCCTGACAGTAGCAGATCTTTGTGCAGAAGTGGGATAGTAGAGAATGGTGCTGGCCTAGGATGGTAAGGAACCAGGGTGACCTGACCTAGAACAGGATGTTAGTGCTTGGGGTGGCCTTTGTAGAAGAGGCCAGTAACTGCAGAGGACTTGGAGGCAGATGAGTGATTGGTAACTTAGGGAGTGGTTCAGTGATTGGAATGTTCTGGGGGTCAGTGATTTGGGTGTCCTGGAAGGAAGCTGGGGTGTCTTTGGGGGTGCATCAGTGGTTAGTAAGGTCTTCTGGGGGAAGCTCAGTTCTTGGGGCAGCCCTGTGGAAGTGGGTAATGTTACCAACTGAAGCATCCTTGGAGAAAGGGGAATCCTTGGGATGTGCTTGGGAGAAGAGTCACTAATTGAAGTGTCCAAGAGATGATGTTGGTTTCAAGGAGGCTACCTCTATCCTAAAATGTTGGGCTTTGGGACACCTGCCTAGATCTTTGGTTGTCTGAGTACTCTTGGCCTAAAAATGACCAAAGTAAGGCAAGTGTGAAACAAAGTTTATTGACAAAGGGAAGATAGGTTTACAGAGTAAGAAAATATACAAAGCAGGATATATTCTCTATGAGCAGCAAATGGGCCTCCATTGCTAGGGCAAGCAGGCAAAGAGGCCTTACTCTTTGGCAGAGGGTTCTCTTTCTTATGGCTTGGGGATTGGTCCAACCTGGTGATTTACCTGGAACCATAGTCTTACTGGTCATGGGTACCTTCCATGAATCTCTTTGGAAGCCCATGGGGGTGGTGGTGGGCCACATGATAGTTTTAAGGCTGTTCTAGGTCATCTTGAAGTCTCTGTTGTACCTGTTGTTAGGCTAGAGAGTCTTCTACATCTTTTTCCAATTGGCATGCTGAGTTCTTCTTGGTAGATTGGTAGGGTGTCCCTCTTCCCTAGATGTGAAGATGTGAGCAATCCTTTGAGTCAAAATGAAGGTAGGCAGCACCAAGATGGCTGCCTGGGGGTTCTGCCCTTGTCCTCTATCCATAGGACAGCCATTCCTACCTGCCTACCTAACAGGGAGATCAGTGATTTAGATGTTCTTGGCTTAGGTCAGTGTTTGAATATACTTGGGAGGAGGGAGGTCATTGATTAGGACATCCTTAGAGGTAGTCAGTGAATGAGGTGGCCTTCTGAGAAGGTCATTGTTTAGGGCAGCCTTGTTTCTTCTCTTTGAAGGTCTTCAGTGGTCACTTAAAGTCATAAGTGTTTTGATAAGACACTGACAGTTTGGCTTGGGACTCAACACTAGAATGATCTGCAGTGGCTGTGTGGGCAAGGATTGGTAGACAAGACATTTGTGGTAATTGTTAAAGTTTGGAAGGTTTAGGGGATTTTAAAGTCTACTGACTTCTCGTAGTTCTAGTTACTGCCTTCTTTAAAACTTGCTTTTCAAGTTTTTCTGTTGGTCTGAATACCCCCCACTTCTCAATGTTTCCACAACAATGAAAAGTGCTTTGAGGACAGGTGGAGTGGCTCATGCCTGTAATCCTAGCACTCTGGGAGGCAAGGTGTGTAGATCACTTGAGCTCAGGGATTGAGACCAGCCTAAGCAAGAGTGAAACCCAGTCTCTACTAAAAATAGAAAAACTGAGGCAAAGAGGATCACTTGAGCCCAAGAACTTGAGGTTGCTGTGAGCTGTAATGCTATGACACTCTAGTCGGGGTGTCTGAGTGAGACTCTGGCTCACACACACAAAAAAAGTGCTTTGAAATGACTAAGGTCGAAACAAATCTAAGGTCAAATGCTTATTATGAACATTTTGATGTCTGTCTTATTGCTCTTCAAATTCCCTTTTAACTTCTGATACATAAGGGGATAGTCCCACACCTAAAATCTTGCTCACAGAGGTACATGTTGTTAACATTTTATTTTCTTTTACATATTTTTCTGTGATTTATTATAAAAATGTGCTAACCCATAATTAGTATAATGGGTTTTTACAAAAGTTGACCTGATATGATAAATCTGTTCCATCATTCCTGATTTTGGCACAAAGTCTTGTTGATACAGGTCTGGATATTGTTAACTATTTTCCAAGATCATGTATACTTTTCCTTCTACTGCAAGTAGCACTTTCCACTTGAACTTCTTATTATTTTTCACTTTTTGGTAGGTAGAAAAGCAGCTAATTTAAGAAATATTTTCTTTTGTTTCCTTCCTGAACTCTTTTATTATTACTAATTGTTTTAATTGGTTTTTATACGTTTTCTAGGTAAGCAGTGAGAACACCTACAGGGTAAGTTTGATGCATAGAGAAGAGGATATAAACTTTGCATTTGGACTGACATACATTTTTATCTGGATTCTGTACTTATTGTGTTAATTTAGGCAAGTTTCTTAATCTCTTCTGAAACTGTTCCCCATTTGGTGGAAAAAAAATCAGTAATAACTACTCATGCAGTGAAAGTGTTTAGTATATAGTATGCATCCCAAATAGATTTGCAAATACCATTCTACTTTTTTTGTCTCATTTTGTACTTTGTCTCTCTCTTTTTTCCTTTTTTATTTTAAAGACAGATAACTGTCTTTATCTACATGAAGATTAAGTTTTGAGGATAGTTATGGCAATATTCCATAATTTAATAAAGATAATTTTGTTGTTGTATTATAAAATAATTAACATGTTTATTAAAAAATGGACAATTAGGTATTGTGGATTATTTTTCTTTATTATATTCATCTGTCACCTGAAGAAAACACACTTAACTTTTAGAAAATTATACATATGTTTGTGGGTGTCTGAAACACACATACATATAGGAAGCCATACAACTCAGAAAATCTCTTACACTTACAGATATTACAGAATTGATTTCTTTAATCCTCAGGTCCTGGTATCCTGAAACAAAATATTTCCTATGAGGGAAGGAAGTAAAAGTAGCAAGATCAGCACTTTATCCTTGACCAGAGATCAGCTTTAGAGAACTCAGAATCAACAGCTGGGCACATATTAGAGTTGCTGTCTTATCTAAGGGCTCCAGAAAATGTCCAAGTCCCAAGTGAGTCATTCATTTATATATTGATTTTTCATTTGGTTTTTCCAGTGAAAAGTGAAGGAAGTATATTAATATTTATAATTAAAAGAATAATATAAGACCAGGTACAGTGGCTCATGCCTGTAATCCTAGCACTCTGGGAGGCCAAGTGAGGTGGATTACCTTGAGCTCACAGGTTCTAGACCAGCCTAAGCAAGAGCAAGACCCTGTCTTTAAAAATAGCCAGGCATTGTGGCAGGTACCTGTAATCCCAGCTACTTATAATCCCAGGTTGAGGCAAGAGAGTCACTGAGCCCAAGAGTTGGAGGTTGCTGTGAGCTGTGATACCATGGCACTCTACCAAGGGTGACAAAATGAGATTCTGCATAAAAAAAGGAAAGATTAAAAAATAAAATAACATGCTCAGTATTTATGAGGGTTAGTCTATGTCAGATACAACATGAATAGATAAATATCAAAATTCAGGGAAAAACACATTGAAATTAAAGATCATTGTCACAGCCCAGTTGCAAAGGGAACGTGTAAGTTGTATGTTTATACAGAGAATGTAAGCATAGGACATAGATTATATATAGTCCGTGAAGTTCTAAACACTAAAATTGAGGGGCAATCTTGTCTTTGATATAATCGTGCATCTCTTAACAATGAGAATTTATTCTGAAAAGGGTGTCATTAGGCAATTCCATCTGTGCAAACAGCACAGAGTATATTTACATAGACTTAGATGGTGGAGCTCACTACACACCTAGGCTATATATTCTAGCTTTCAGGCTACAAGCCTATACCAAACATTACTGTAATGAACACTGTAGGCAATTATAGCACAGTGGTAAGTATTTGTGTAGCTAAGAATAGAAAAGATAAAAAATGGTCCATCTATATGCCTTACCATGAAAGGAGCTTGGAGGACTGGAAGTTACTCTGTGTGAGTCAGTGAGTGAGTGGTGAGTGAATGTGAAGGTCTAGGTAGGACATCACTGTTGACTGCTGTAGACTTTCTAAATGCTGTACAATTAGGCTATACTACATTTATAAACAAAATTCTCTCATGATAAATGAAATATAGCTTACTTTACATCTTTTCTTTACAAACCCTTTTAATTTTTTAAACTTTTTGACTTTTTAATAATGCTTAGCTTAAAGTACAAACATATTGTACAGTTATACAGAATGTTTCTTCCTGGTGGCTCATGCCTGTAATCCTCTGTGAGTAGGAGGTAGGAGGATTACCTCAGCTCAGGAGTTGGAAACTAGCCTGAGCAAGAGCGAGACCCTATCTCTAAATAGAGCCAGGCATTGTGGCAGGTGCCTGTAGTCCCAGCTACTCAAGAAACTGAGGCAAGAGAATCTCCTGAGCCCAGGAGTTTGAGGTTGCTGTGAGCTATGACTCAAGGGCACTCTACTGAGGGCCACAAACTGAGACCTTGTCTCAAAAAAAAAAAAAAATTAATTTCTTGCTTATGTCTTCATTCTATAAGCTTTCTACTCCAATTTTTTAGTTTTTAAACTATTTTGTTAAAAACTAAGACACAGGCTCCGCGCCTGTGGCTCAATCAGCTAAGGTGCCAACCATATACACCTAAGGTGGCGGGTTCGAATCCCCAGCCCGGGCCCGCCAAACAACAATGATGGCTGCAACCAAAAAATGGCCGGGCGTTGTGGCAGGCACCTGTGGTCCCAGCTACTTGGGAGGCGGAGGCAGGAGACTCACTTGAGCTCAGGAGTTGGAGGT
>CAUYQV010040769.1:0-35106 GCA_963574575.1 Galagoides demidoff
TGGTCCCAGCTACTTGGGAGGCGGAGGCAGGAGACTCGCTTGAGCCCAGGAGTTGGAGGTTGCTGTGAGCTGTGATGCCATGGCACTCTACCCAGGGGGATAGCTTGAGGCTCCGTCTCAAAAAAAAAAAAAAAAAGAAAAGTAGAATGTTTAAATGACCATATTTAGTAGCACTTAGGCTGTTAGAGCTACAAACTCAGTACTCAAGTCAGGGACTCAACACATTTCATAAAACAGAAAACTATTTAAAAGTTTGGATAAACTGCATGCTAGTCAGGACATGACTTAGAAAAAGTATAAAAAGGAAATAATGAGAGCAATACATCTTATCTAGATAAAATTGTTTTCTCTAAATGCTAATTTTGTGTAAATTTTCATAGCACTCACTCAACTGTATTTGTCTGATGAGAAAAGGGCTTCAGGCTGGGAAAATCAAAGAACTTAAAACCTTTGTTGACACCATGTCTAGACTTACTCCTATGACAGCTATAGCTTGAAAAGATTCACTCTCTTGCCTATTACTTAAAGGACTGCCAATTTAAACTACAAAACAATTATGCTGAAAATGGTAAAAGGCGTAATCATATTCTTAAAAGTCAAGGCTCTCACTCTTGCTTGTTGACACTGGGCAAGGATGGCACGTTGTTTTGCTGTGACATCGGTATCATGTGTATTGTGGTGAAATGAAAGCGCAAAGGAAATTTTCAAGTATCAAATGCCTCATTTTCTATGGGTGTTCATTCATTCACAAGTCTTTATTTCACAAATTGTTATACAATATTAAATTATACCAAAGTCAGATAAGACTGAGCCACCTCTTGTCTTTAAGATATTCTCTTTTTTTGGACAGACACAGCTAGTTTTCTTATCCATCTTATGTTGAACATTTACCCCAAAGGGTAGCTCAACTTAAATGTTGAAGAAAAGTATATTCTAAAAATATTGTCTGATCCATTCCACCTGGTATCCATCTGTGACAGTGTGTCTTCCCAATCTGTCATCTACTTCATTTCTGTTTGTTCTTAACACTTCATTTGGGTGTAATCTTTGAACTGAATTTTCCCTTTCTTATTTCCTGTGTTCCAGTTGGTCAGTACCTACTGTCATTTCCAAATCTCAGTCAGGTTTTGAGGTGATTTGATACTAAATAATTAGGAAGATTTAAGGCATTATCAGCTCTCTATACATAGTATTATATCATAGCACCAGTATCATAGAGATAGAATCAATAATTATCTTATTTATCCTTTTCCTTATAATGACTATTCAACACTTTTTTTCTTTTGGAAATGTACAAATTTACATTCTTAGTCTTTCCTGTGAGAAAACATTATTTCACTTTCACATTTCTCAGTTATTTCAGATTAAAATATATGTCCACGTAGGTGTTGACTCTGCCAGTACTCCACAGAGCTTCACATCTCAGGGGCCTCTCAGTGTGAATGGGGTTGGTTCCAGGCCCTCCTTGCTTCCCCAAGTCTGCAGGTGCCCCAGTGCCCAATGTGAAATGGCATGATTTATTTACACATAAACTGTGTACACCCCGTATACTTTGAGTCATCTCTAGGTTACTTATATAATAACTAATGCAATACAAATGCTGTATAAATTGTTGTTGTACTATGTTACTTTTAATTTTGTATTTTTAATTGTTATTTCCTGAATATTTTCTATCCATGATTGGTTGAATCTGCAGGTATTCAATCTGTAGAGATGGAAGGCTGACTGTACTTTTTCTGAGCTTGCTCTAATGTTAAAATAATTGTGGTTTTGTTCAGTTTTTGTCTTTTTTGTTAGATTCAAGTTTTAACTTGAAAGAAATAAAATAGTATGCACACATAGAATAGACTTTAACCTTTACTGTTATTGTGCTCCTCCACTGCTCATACTTTAAATGAATTAATTTATCGTAGAGGCGTGTGGAATGGAATGGGAAAACCAAATGTACAGAAAGGTATGTGAAGATAGGCAGTACTTATGCTCATACTAGAAGGAAACAAAAGGTGTGATAGACCACTGTGTTTAAATACGTTTTTGATTAATCTATAATAATTGCTTCAAAACGCAAGAAGACATTTACCCACCCTTTCAGTCTCAGCTCACGTTCTGTCCCCTCTATGTCGTCCGACCTGATATTCTTCCAGAGCTAGTAAGAAATAAATTGAAATTATTTTTCATAACCTAAATCATCAGCGATATTTCTGAGTTTTCCAATAGAAATGTTAATTATAAGAACTTTCTTAAATTGCAGCTTGTCTAGTTTTAAATTATGATTTCTAAAGCTAGAATATATATATATACTTTAATTTGGATAGGTCATATACTTAAAGAAAACTGAGCATTTTTAGGAATCCAGAGCAGAGGAGAACTATTATTCCTTAGTTCTTTGCCTTGGAGAGGAACCCCACACTGATAGTTTTGTTATCAGTTATAATTGTCAACTGACATTTTTTCTCTCTTGGACCTTTGCCACCCCATGTTCAAAGGAGATATTATAATTACACACTTAAAAAATGTTTCTATCTCATTCATACATATTTACTCATGTTACTATGTTAAGGGTGCTAATAGAATAACCTTAAATATAATCTGAAGCATTAATATAAAGGCATCTGAGCCATTGTCTCCTTGTACAGCATAACTGTGAAACCCTGTAAGACTGAGAGCCCGAGTATCTCTCTGTGCTGATATAGCCAGGGTTGCAGTGATCTGTACTAAGAATGTACCGCCTCAGTCCCGTTGATCTGATTAGTATGAAAAATTTACTAAGTGGTGTCAGTGAATTAAGCTTTGGTAAGTAGGATGGTATTGCAGATGCATAATGCTGTGGAATAAATTAACATTTTCATTCTTTTATCCAGTAAACTCATGTTGACCTCTCACTATGTGCTTGGACATTGTGCTAGTCTTTGGGAATCCCTGGATACCTATTTTATAATTCTTTCCCTTGTGGGGTTCACAGTGGGGTACATGAGACACCCATGCAGAAATAATTCAGGCCGTGCTAATACCATAAGTGTGATTTGCTGTGCAGCATGAAACTGTTCTGAGTAGCCTTAGGAAATCAGAGAACATAGAGAAGAAGCTGATTGATGAGAAATGAAGTAGTTATTCTTAAAAAAAAAAAAAACAAAAAAACCTAGACATCTCTTTATATATTTACCTTAGCTACTTTTCCTAAGGAGTTTATTAAAGCATTTTAAATGACATTCTACCAGTGCCTACATTGTCTTTTTTGCAAGATGCTATGGATGCAAAGTTAATAGAATATAGATAGAGCTGTTTTGGATTATTTGTTTGGTGTAGAGATTAAAATTAACAATTAATTAATTGGTTTTCTATTAACAAGGAGTAGAAAATATAGAAGTGCAGTCAGAGAATTGTGCTGATTTTGTTTCTCCATAACAATTCTATTTATCCCACAACTTTGTGTGTTTGTGTGTGTGTGTGTGGCCTTTTTATTGTAGCTAGCTCCTTTTTGACAGAAGAATTGAGCTTAACATTTTGCGTAAGGATTTATTCTGCCTGTGATTTTCTTTTATTTCTAAGAATTAAGGATTGAGTGAATCTGCTCATTGTCCTGATGCATCTTTTTAAAATGTCATGCTTCAGGGTAAACTGATTTCTTTATGATCTCCAGAAAATTTTCCACCGACATAACAGAAATGATTATTTATCTCCCCACATGTTCAAACTGCCTTCAACTGCTTTCGGGTTATTTGCTTCACAAGACTTAGTATCGATCTACATTGTATAACTGACAAAATAAGGAAAACAAAGTCTTCACAGAATAGCTAGGAAGATTGATTTAACTGATTTTGTTTTAATCATTTTTGAAATTATTGCAGAAAACTGATGGTGAAAGCATTACACTGCTTTGCATCTAAAGACTGCTGTTTATTTTAAGAAGTTAAGATGGAAGTAAGCCCTCTCCTTTAGCTGTAGATTTTGTAAGTTTTTCTATAAATGTGTAGATTGAAGTTTATTGTGGGAGAAAGACCAAATAATGATGAACCACTCACAAAGTAGTTTAATTTTAATCCTTTGAGTCGAAGTGAGAATTTTTATCCTATAAATGAAATCTAAAACATTGGCATTTATATGCATATATCTTGTCCGGTTGAAGTTTTTATGAACTTGAAATAACATGTTCTTATAAAACATTCTGATACTGCGAGATCCATCATTAGCCTCTTTGAAAAACAACCCAATAACCGCTGCACGTAGCTCTCTGGCTTGTCTGGCATTGGTGACTATTGTGTCCCTATGCACTTCCTCATGTCGACCTGCATTGAGTGGGGGTCTCACTTCACATGGAGGAAATGCTACAGCTTTGGCAGGAAAGGTGACTTAGAGTTTATTATTCACTACTGAAATAGGAGACAATTAGGCATACTCTAAAAGATACCAATTAATACACAATACTTATAATTTGTACAAGTGATTTCCTATGAAATATCAGAAATTTAATTGGCTTAACCTCATTGTTAACTGATGATCCATACCAGTGGAGGTTGATGGCCTAAAGGAGAATGTGGTGTTTAGAGAGCATCATATTTGCTTTTTAGATGATATGTCTGCGTGGTCCATTACCTGGCACAGTGATAGATACATGGTATGCAAATAATTATTTAGTCAGGGTTGAATAACTTGGCTATATTTGGTTAGTAATTAATTTGCATTTCTTGTTTACATACACACCTAATAATGGGGAAGTGATTCCAAGGTTATCAGAAGTAGGATAGAGGCTTTGCATGGAAAGTAACATTGTAAAAGAATCGTAACAGTTCACTATTTGTTGCCTTCCAGCCAGTGTGCTAAGTTCTTGAACTACATAATTTATAGGAATTTTATAAAATGGTCTTATTACTTAGATATGAGAAAACTGGACCCACAATACTTTGTTCAGATTAGCAAAGGTCACATAGCTCAGCCCTGGGAGTGCAGTAAACTCATAATTTATATAAAGGATGAGCAGGGCTGTCCCTATAGGATCAGAGAAGTGAGACCTTATGTAAGGAAAACTATCTGTCATTCAAAATACGAATTTTGTATTTTGAGAAATATTGTTTTAAAAATTGGTATATAAAAACAAAAGTAATAATGATCCTTAGAAAGAAGAGTACTCACTGATAATAATTTAATTTTTTCAGTAGAGTCTACGTTGTCTGACCTTTCTCAATGTATTTTTAAAACGAAAATGAACTAGGGCGGTGTCTGTGGCTCAAAAAGGTAGAGCGCTGGCCCCATATGCTGGAGGGAGGGGGTTCAAACCCAGCCCAGGCCAAAAATAAATAAATGAATGAATAAAATGAAAATGAACTATAAAACTGAATTTGTAAAAATTATGGCATTATAGTAAATAGAAGAGAAATATTTGAAAATAAACTTGGTGATGGCATAGATTGTATGGTGGGTAATACCCACTCTGAAAACTTCCTTATACCAGTTGTGGTTAAGAACTCACCTCTTATTCTTAAAGGCATGATCTGAAGGAAATCTGTCAGGAGAATACGGTAGCATTGCATGGTAATTAAGCCACATTTTTAAGGTTACTACAAAGAAGTAATGAAATATTTGAGTTTATTAAGTTTACTCTCTTAAATTCAAGTATTTCCAGTTCATGGGAGCACCCCAATCATACTGTTTTATCAGAGTCTCGAATTAGAGTTTAGATTACTTTTGGGGTTTTTCTAGTCATATTACTCAATCCCAAGATTTCATAGTTAATTTTTTTTCTATAGGGTGAATTCGCAGAAGAATGGATCTATGACAGTGGTTCTCAATCTTCCTAATGCCGTGGCCCGTTAATATAGTTCCTGTGGGTCGCGACCCACAGGTTGAGAACCGCTGATCTGTGAGAACAATATTGAGTGGGACCCACAGGGTTTGCATTTCATTTTCAATCTTCCCTTTTACGAGAGTTGATTTTTTTTTTTTTAGTAATTTACATGATTTAAAAATTCTATTTCTGGATCCTTATCTGCATGAACTGAAATAAATGTGCACGTCTTTGGAAACACAGACAGGATTCAGCACCAATGGCACAGTGAGGGAAGCAGAGTGTGAAGCAGGGGATCTCTGACAGGCAGCACGGGCACCGTCAGGGCTGTCACGCAGACCCCGGAGAGCCTGCTAACAACTGTCTCATGCTCGGACTGAGGAACCCTAAACGAATAAGCAGGTGCAGGGGAAGTTTGTATATAGCATCTTTGCAAGAGGGTGCTGATAGTAGAAATATCCATGTTTGTAAAGATAACATTGTAGTTGAAACAATTGTAGGGTAGCTTAACATCTAGAAACAGTCTTTTGCAGATAGAAATACAAAAAATAGCCAATATGTCTATAACACTTTGAAGTTAATAACCAAGAAACAAGGAAATGGAAGTTCAAGGTCAAGTGACTTTACTCCAATTATAAACTAGTAAGTGGTGGAGAGGATTTGCACAAGTATTTTGACTTAAAATCCAGTTTTCTTTTACTGTGTCACATTACTTCTTCAAATAACCAAGTATTTATAGAATGGAATAAGTAATATGACAGAAGAGATCTAGAATATTCTAAATTATTTTTTTTCCATTTTAAAGTAGAGTAAGTAATAAGACAACAGAGATCGAGAATGCCCTAAACTGAATGCACCCTCCTTTTTAATTTTTATCCATTTTGGTAATAATAGAAAGCAGAGCAGAATTATGTGGGTATTTTGGTAAAATGAAGAATGTTTTACCTCTAGACCTCAACAAAAATCTTAACATATTTTAAGCTGACAATTTAATTATAAATGTTTACATAATGCTTTGTTTCATCTTATTTTACATTCTAAATATTAAAAATAAAACTTTTAAAAGCTTTTTAATTTCTCCATGTGTCTTTTCCACTATGTAACAATAAAAATTTAAGTACTCAATTAAATAGCACAACTGAATAACAACCACACACAGACATTTACAATGCCCCCAAATGAGCTTTTCTTTTTAGTTTACAAAAACCCCAAGTTATTTTCAAGTCCCTGAAAATAACAGCACCTGTTATCAAAAATTTATAATCTGTGTGATATCTTTTCTAAACTCTTGTGAGTTAGCCATAGGGTGATGTGGATGGTATATCATGAACCATAATGTAGTCATTACATCATGTCATTATTATCTTTCCTGCTGCTGTTCCTTCTCAATGTGAAAAATCATAGCATATCGGTGACAGGAGGTTTGTATTTCAGGCGGACTTTTGTAATTATTCCCACTGAGGCACTGTCAATAGGATTAAAATACAGATTCTGGATCTGTCCATCCTAGATGAGGTCAGCACTTGAGCAGGGGGCTACTATTTCTACATGCTGTGCTGTCCCCTTTGCTTTATAGAAGCATAGTTATTAAGATGACAAAAATATTTGAAGGCTCCTATGGAAACATGCTGGCTTTGCTTAAATTAAGTAAATTTTTCATCTGCAATAAATAAAATAGCAGCAGTCACTAGAATCCTTAACTATGTATGGAAATCCTGCAACAATGTTAAATCCCAGAAAGTTTCAATTACATTACAATCCACTTATAGTTTATAATTAATAAACTCTTTGCAGCTGCATAATTGTGGCCGGAAACATCTGCATAGCCTTACATTTTACACGCAGATATACATACTTTTTCTTTCAGAAGAAGTTCAATTGTGCTTAAAATTACAGGCCTAGACAGGGAGTCAGAGCCAAAGAGGCTGAGTCTAGATGTGTTCAGATACCTCATGGGGAAGAAGGGAGAGGCAGGGTAGGAAACCAGACCTTGTCTGGCAAAATAATGTGGATTTAAAAAAAAGGTTAAGTTTAAGATCTATTCAAATATTCTTTTTATATAATGTATCAAAAATCTCCATTAAATAGAAGCTTAGTATTGATTAAGACTATTTTAAATGATAAAATCACTACTGCTAAGAAAAAAAGACAAGCTATATATTATTTATGCAACTCAAAAAGTACATACCAAGTTAACAAATGGACAAAACGAATATATTGACAATAGATTTCTAGTGTTTTATTTTTTTTCGTCTTTCTATTTTTTTTTTTTTTTTGAGACAGAGTTTTACTATGTCGCCCTGGGTACAGTGCTCTGGCATCACAGCTGACAGCAACCTCGAACTCTTGGGTTCAAACCATTCTCTTGCCTCAGCCTCCCAAGTGACTGGGACTACAGGTGCCTGCCACAACACCTGGCTATTTTGAGGGGGGACTGTTGTTGTAGTTGTCATAGTTGTTTAGCAGGCCCAGCCAGTTTGAACCCTCCAGCCCCAGTGTATGTGGTCAGGGCCATAACCACTGAGCAACAGGCGACAAGCCTCTGGTGTTTTTCAGTAATTCAATTTCTTGCACTTAAATGAAACTTTATAGAAATGGATGAATGTAGAGTTTGTTAGAAATGCGAATTAATACAGACAGATAATATTTGCATATGTAAGATTCGAAGTTGCATTATTAACGAATTTTGTTTTTTTAATTATAGTCACAGAGTTAACAACCATCTCTACCAATCAATTTTAGAATATTGTAATCACACCTAAAATGAACCCTGTCCCTATTACAGTCACTTACCATTACGCCTCGCAGCTCCATTTCCTGATAAGCCTGATACACTTTTGCTCTGTAAATTTGCCTACTCTGGGTGTTTCATCTGCACGGAGACATACAGTATGTAGTTCTTTATGGGTGGACTGTTGTATGTAGCATGTTGTTAAGGTTCATCCATGTTATATCAATGTTTAACTCCTTTTAATTGGTGAATAATATTATGTTGTCATATTCATTCATTCATTGATGGACATTTGGGTTGTTTCACTGTTTGGCTATGGTGAATAATTCTGCTATGATCGTTAATGTGCAAGTTTTTTGTATGTATGTATGTGTGTGTGTGTATAGTCATTTATCTTGGGAATATAACGAGGAGTGCAATTGCTGGGTCATGAGATAAAGATGCTTAACCTTTTGAAGAACTGTCTGTCTTTCTCAGACTGGCTGCACCATTTCACATCTCCATCAGCAGTGAAGAAGGGTTCTCCTACTCCATATTCTCCCCAGTGTGTGTTACTATCTCTTTGATTGGCGCTGTCCTACAGGACATGAAGGGCCTCTCACCATGGTTTTGATTTGCACTGCCCAGTGGTGAAGATGCTGAGCATCTTTTATGTGCTTATTGAACATCTGTGTATCCTGTCGCGATCCATCGGGTCCCTATGGCCCAAGTCTCAGTTACCGCAGGAAGGAACCAGGCAAGACGCGGATTAGAAGTACAAGCTTGTGGGAGACAGGCTAGCCCTTACTTTCTGGGTATCCACCAGCAACCTCCCCACCAGCCTTTTATTGAGACGGAATCGGTGAGGGGAGTGATTAACAATGACTGCGTGCTGAGGGCACGGGCTCCTTCTCCATAAGGAGCTCCCGCAGACGAATGGCCCGAGGGTCCACCCCTCAGCTACAGATCATCTTGCTCACATGTCATCTGGCTCTTGGCGTCCCCAACAGTATCCTGCATGGACAAACATCACTTCCAATACCTTACCAGTTTTTTGACTGGCTTATTAATGGATTTTAATTTTTTGCACTTTTATTTTGTTTAAAATTCTAACTTGTTTTCTTAGTGTCTCATTTTACCTATAACCCTTACAGTGGAAATATTTGATTATCATGTGTGCCATGATTTCTATAGAGACTATATGGTCTGAGAAATGACCTGGATCCTCCAAGAGGTTGATTCTGAACACCTGGAAAACCTTTAAAATAGAGCTATGTCCAAACACTGATGATAATTCGGAGTGAAGGCAGTACCTGTTAGAATATTCCCTCCTGTGCATGCAGGGAGGAGAGCTGACTAAGACACAGGCTGTCAGTGTCTTAATATCCAGGATGGCACCTACTGTGTCTGAGATAAAAGTTGGAGCTTAAGATTAAAAACAACAACAACAACAACAACAAACAAACAACTAAGCCTATTAAGGACTGGGAAAGCTTTTTGACTATAAAAAGGTAAAAGAAATCTAGAGGTATGTGGGTTTTCTAGGACATGATTATGGGCAGGTTTTTTTTCTGCTATGTAATCAGGATTTTCTCCAAGCTTACCCCTTTAGGTCGTCAACTTAAAGAAACAGAGCAAGCCCATGTCTGCACCCCCACTCAGGAGAGGAGATACTCTGTTTCACAAAACTGCTTAGCCTAAGGAGGAGTGGAAATCTGACTTTGGATGGCTTTAGAATTGTTATTTTGGAGCAGAGTTGTCAAATCAGGACCTTGATGGTTTAACTGACTACATCAGGCAAGGGTTGACCCAGTCCTTGAACATGATATCCACCAAAGATAACTGCAGAATGCACGGCTGTTAGGAGAGTTTAGTTAAGAATTAGAATATAGGTGTTAGGATCAGCTCTCTAGTATATTTAAGAATCTTGGTGCAGTATTACTGTTCTTAAATGATTAATTTATAAATGGGACATCCTATTGCCTTTTGTGTTGTTAAGGAATTTAAATCCCAAGTATTATTTGAATCAATTTTGTCATATAGGGACAATATATTATTATTGGACATATTTGAAATTAAATGTAATAAATTACTTTTATTTCATTGCAGTAAATAATGTAATAGATCTTACGATATAATATAATTTAGTAGATGTATTATAGTAGAAAATATTGTTACTGTCTAGTATACAGAAGTTTCATATTTTACTAGATTGCTTTGGTGCTTTTTTTTGTTTAAAGAGCAGAATAAGCAAAAGCTTGCTAGCATATGAAATCTGACAAGTTTACTATGTATGACTTAGAAAAATGAATTTTCTTTATTCATTAAGGCCCTAAAGATTGAAAGAAATCGAAAGAATCAATGCCAGGCACTTATAGTAATATTACATGAACAATACCTTTGTTAAAAGAATAAATGAAAGATTATTTTTATAAAAGTAGATATTTAAAACAAATTGTGTATACACCCCAGATTTTTGCCAGTAGAGTGAAATATTGCTTTAAAAACAGCGTTCAGTGAAAAAAAACGAAAGCAGCAAAAGGCAGTAAGTTAAATGGTATATTTCTTATTGTAACTCACTTTAACCGAAGCACAAGTACCATGTCAATTAACATTTGCGCTGAGCGTAAATGTTATTAAAAAAATAGGAAAGTGTGGAGAAGTCTGTAAAATTGTTGTTGCACTATTCCTAGAAAGTTATCTTTGTACACTTCATAATTACGTGTAAAGAGAATTTATATTTAGGGTTTCAGGAGGCATTTACTTCTAAAGGCTTTTTACTGGTACTTTCTGGAAAACCGGCTACATTTATAGAAAGGAGAAATTGCCTGGATTTCTGTGGAGTCTTTTTGGGCGTCGTTGGAGAGCTCATTTAATTCTCCCTTCTGTGTTTGTCTCTTAGATATGCAGCTTTCCCTGATTATCTCTTGGGTATTTAACTCGAGCTATTTCGTGTAGATATCTTATCACAATTTCTAATTTTAAGAGCATCTGTTCCTGCCTTCCCAAGCTTTTTACTACTCAGTTGCTCACTATTATCCTCAGAGATACAGCTTTTGTCTTCACATGGTTTTGGCTTTAGCCCTAATATCATTCCTCTGAAGATTTTGTACTTATTTTTAATAACTCTAAATTGATAGTTTCCTTAGAGATTAAATGAAAACTGGCTTGCTACACCTTATTATTTTTAATACTAACTGAGACAGAATATTACTTCAAAGAAAATAATGTGAAGACTTTTATGATCACATTTTTTCCAACATGGCCTCCGTCCATTTAATGATAGCCATACGTGTACTCCATAATTTTGTGGGTATCATCAGTGCCAAAATTCGTAGTGGAATAGAGAATACCTGTTTAATGTATTTTCTTAAGGTGTGGTAGGATATTACTTCATATGTTTCTAGATTGTATTAATAGCCCTAAATTAGGAAAATTGTATAATAAAAATTATAGATGTTCACTGAAATTAAATTTTAGCATTGCTAAGGCCCTTGAGACCCATTAAATGAGTGCTGAACTTTGGCTCATTCAGTAGTAAAGTCTGGTGGAATAGCATATGGCTTTGTGTCAGTAGTCCTGTGTTCTAAATCCAGTTTTATCCTAGACAAACGAAATTATTTGAAGAACTCAGGTTACTTTTGCTTCAAATCTGTTTTCCCATCTGTTAAAAGGGTAACAGAATTTAATGTAATTTGAAAGTTGAGTGATAAGAGTTTTAAATTTTTCTGTATTAAGCATCATATATCTTCTAGAAATCATGTGAGTTAAACAAGAAATGCACCTTTCTATTTGTGGGATATAGGAATAAGCCTTTATTTAGAAGCTTTTATTTGCAATGGGAGAATAAGGATTCTGAGGATTGCACTGGTGGGCACTATTAGCTTGCTGCCTGCCACTTCTGGAAAACTTACCCAGTGAGTGCCAGGTCATGTTGCCATCACACTTTGCATTTCCCTGATTCCTAACCTAAGTAAATATACATCATCAAAGACTTGTCAGCACACACCTCTTCTTTTTGTCTGTCTGTCTCTCTCTGTCTCTCTCTCTCCACTCTTCTCTGGGCCCTAATACTTGAGGCTGCAAGCTGGAGTAAAGCAGTGCCTTCTCTGTTTTACGGGATGTCATATCTGATTGCTGAATTACAGATAATACATAGCAAATTACTGTGAATATTTAAAGGAGAAGAATGTCATCCTGAGAAATGTAAGCTAAATCCTCTAACATACCAGTAAACCACTTTTGTGTGTGTGGCAAGATCCTTATCTTTAGAAACATTTTAAGGTTTTATATTTTTGTTGTATTATTTTGTAATCCCTGTTTTTGTCTTCTCTGTGCCTTAGATTTGTAGCATTTGCTGCTGAGAACATGTGAAAATGTAATATGCTTCTTCGTGCGATCTATTTTTGGCTGCTTTCCTCTTGCGTTGATGGGGAGGCCAACTAAAGGCAGGGTAGGGGATGGGGTACCAGGGCTGTAGCGGCTGGTGTGTTTACAGTGAAGTGGTGGCTGCTCTGTATAAATACCCACCTATTTCAATATAACGTGTCTTTAAATTCAGGTTCTAACTTATGTTCATGTAAAAGCCTTATTTTCTGGAAATCCCCCAAATGATTTTGAACCCTGAGATGTACCTAATTATGCAGCAAATATTCAGTATGTGAAAAAAAGAAAAGAATTACTCAACCATTTTCAGGATACTATAGGATTGTTACTGATTTCTACCTAACCCCCAAGAAGTGAAAATGTAATTAATTTTCTGAATAATGAATGCCAAGTAGGGAATATTAATAAGCTTACAAGTAATAAATTAAAAGTTAAAACTAAATTTATGTTAAATGATCACTAACTTTACATCTATATGATTCATTCATTTTTATTAAACTTGAAGGTCACTGAAACTTAAAAAGACTTATTTAATAAATATGAAGGCTACATTGAATCTATTTGGTTTATTCATTTTATAATACTGTCAATTAAAAAAAATTGAAATAATGAAAATTTATCTTGCTAAATTTTAACTGAAGAAAAATATAAGTATACAAAATGTCCAGAGATAGGACATGGCACGTAGTTACCTGATTTAGTAACAAAATCTTAGTGAGTAAGAGCAGCCTCATTAGGAAGGGGCAGGAATGCTCCGTGTATAGAGGTGCATTGCTGAGAGCACTTGCTGCATGAGTGTGATTGCGCCTTTAACTCTCTCAGCCCAGGAGAAACAAGGTCGTAATCAAGGTATGATTGAGGCTTTCCCCTGGTTTCTAGTGTTGCATCTATCTCCTATTAATAAACTTTCATTATTTTTAGTAACAACGAATTTCACTCAGTGGAAGGCAGCCTGCCTTACAGCACAAATTGGCTGAAATTATAACTTGTAGTTACTTGAAGTTTTGGGCAATACATTCCGTCATTTTCAGCTATAAATGTTTACATTATTATTATTATTTCTAGTCTGGTAATTAAACTCCTATTAATATTTTCAATAGGAACATCTAAGGTTAATTTATATATATGTTAGATTAAGAAAATGTAACTTTAAATTGTGCTAATGCAGTCCAACAAACAAGTTAGGTATGTTGAAATCAAAGTTTAATTTGAATTAAATGTATGAATTAAATATTCTAAGATTATGTTTAAATAAATTATACTCGGTTTCAGATTTGATTTTCAGACTTTGGATTACTGCCAGCTGCAGGTGTAAGTTTTCTGTATCATTCTGTTTTAAATGAACTATCATATAACACTGGGGTATTGACACACATTTTGTTTCTAAGACAATCTCACTGTGTCCCCCAGGCTAGAATGCCACAGCATCAGTCTAGTTCACAGTAACCTTAGACTCCTGCCTCAGCCTCCTGACCAGCAGGGATCACAGGCGCTAATTTTCCTATTTTTGATAGACGAGGACCTCACTCTTGCTCAGGCTTGTCTGTAACTCCTAAGCTCAAGGCCTCCTCCTACCTTGGACTCCTAGAGTGCTAGGATTATAGGTGTGAGCCACCGTGCCTGGATGGGTTATTGAAATACATTAAAACAAGGTTTATCATAAAGAACTTATTTTTCATAATTCAAATTTAGTATTTTATTCTTTGCTAAATATTACACGAATGTTTTAAAGGTCTCTTTGCTCACATGTTCCTGTGTCCGCTCTCCTTTGCATACCTAGCCTGTGGCCGGGGATTCTACAAATCTTCCTCTCAAGATCTTCAGTGTTCTCGTTGTCCAACTCACAGTTTTTCGGACAGAGAAGGCTCCTCCAGATGTGAGTGTGAAGATGGGTACTACAGGGCTCCATCTGACCCACCATATGTTGCATGTACAAGTAAGTTCATCGTGTGAAATTAAAAAGAACTCTCGGATCTCTTCCACTCGTTTGTACTTTTGAGATGTCATTGAGATAGGTATTAAATTTTTGAATATGATAATTAGTTAAACAATAATAAAATAGATTTTTTATATCATATTCAGTGTAATTTTTATGTCTGCAAAATTAAGATGTATTTAGCTACTGTTTTTTCTGTGTATCTCAAAGGAACCATAAATAATAGGAAAAGTTATTAGAACATTATATGGTTATGAAATATGATTAAAAAGTAATGGCTTCTGAATTATAATTCCAGTACTAAAGAGAGCAAACCTCATATATTGGTTCTGCAGTTAATGTGTATTTGAGACCTAAATCCAAAGCCAGTCTTAGACATTACTCTGAGTCATTCCTGAGAACGTTAAGAATGAGTAAGTGCAGCCCCGCCTGCCCGTCAGCCCTGCGTTAGTGCCCTGTCTGTCTGCATCATATCAGCGTCTGTGGAACTGGAAGCCATTATGCTAAGTGAAGTATCTAAAGAATGGGAAACAAACAGCACAGGTAGTCACTAAGAAACTGAAACTCAATGAGGGACACACTTGTGCTCTGCTAGAGGGAAGTAAAACTCAGCAGAAATCAAGCAGGAGGAGCAGGGGGGCAGGGGCAGGTGAAAAGCTACCTGATGGGCACAGTGAACACTATTTGGGTGGTGAACACTCTCAGAACCATGACTCAAGCATTAAAAGAGATCCATGTAACAAAAACCATTTGTGTGCCCATACTACTTTGAAATAAAAAGAAAGTGAATATTCTTTTAAAAAAGTGAATAAATGTATTCACTGTTGTATGGTTAAAAGAAAAGCTATTTTTAAACAACTATTACAACTGTTTTTTTAGGTGCATTAACTGTTCTTTTTTTAATTACTTGGAAGAAAATTATCTAAATACTGTGGCAAAAGTACAAAGACAGTTGTTATCCTGTGTTCATTCTGACATAGTAAAAGGAAAATAAACAAAGCCTCTTGCCAAGGGATTCCAGGAGGCTTTCTATAAGGCTTCTCTAGTGAAGGTTATTATGAAAGAAAGCATTTCAGTTCATTTTCTCTTTGCTAACTGAGTCACTTACTTAATACTCCACTTAGATCCTTTTGTTCTTTTTGTTTGTATGGGTTTTCTTTTTTTTCCTGTTTTTGTTTATTTGTTGATTTATTTTTGGTTTCCCAAGGGCCTCCATCTGCACCACAGAACCTAATTTTCAACATCAACCAAACCACAGTCAGTTTGGAATGGAGTCCTCCTGCAGACAATGGGGGGAGAAACGATGTGACCTACAGAATCTTGTGTAAGCGGTGCAGCTGGGAGCAGGGCGAGTGTGTTCCCTGTGGGAGTAACATTGGGTACATGCCCCAGCAGACGGGACTGGAGGATAACTACGTCACTGTCATGGACCTGCTAGCCCACGCTAATTATACTTTTGAAGTTGAAGCTGTAAATGGAGTTTCTGACTTAAGCCGATCCCAGAGGCTCTTTGCAGCTGTCAGTATCACTACTGGCCAAGCAGGTATGTTTTGTTTTTAACTTCATTGAATGAATACTGTGACTGCATACATGAGGTGTCTTTTTTGAATATGTAGTTCACTTTCCTTTACTGAACCAGGTTGTTTGAGCTTGTTGATGGTTTGTGCCTTTAACTGTTGAGCGTTATTTTCCCGTTATTTCTCCTGCTGCTGTTAAACTATTTCTATGCTCATTAACTTCTCCAGGGATCTGGCAGTAGAAATAAAAGGGGATACATTGTAAAACTTTGTATGACTGCTCTAAGACAAAAGGAAAAGTCTGTGGAAAGATCTAGAGAAGAGGAGAGGGAAAATACTGGTTAAAGTAAGATGTAGGGGATATTTTTCACATTTTTACCTTGCATGGCATCTGCTCAAGCTCATAGCCTACATGATAACTGGGAATAATGAAAGACTTGTCTGCACTGTCTCACATATTATTAACCGATTTTTTACTACATAGACATGATCTTTTTAATATATTAAAAATCTGCATTAAACTTGCATGAGGGAATTTTTAATTCATCCATGGATTTGTGACGTTATGAATTTCTATAATATTGGAATAAATACTTGGCAGATTTCATGAGAATTTCAAATGAAATGGCACGACCTTAATAACTGTGAACTTGTCGCTTAGCCTAAAAGCACTTTTTAATTTACTTTCTTACTGGCACTTGAGATGTTCTCCTCTGCCATTCTTTGTTTTGGTAAGTATGTTTTGGAAAATACAACTTGGCGACTTTCTAAACCTGAAGAAAAACCTATGACTGAAGCAAGTTCCAGACATTGGGATCAAGCTTTTGAAAAATTGTTGTTTCTGAAGGTGAATGTTATGTAGTAGATGCAGCCAAGTGCTAGGTCAGTGTCGATACTAAAATTGGGCCTGTGCTGTAAGACTGAGTCCTGTGAGCATCATGATGGGCTGGCTGTCTAGCCAATCAGCACGAGCCTGTGTTCCTGGGCACAGACTAATCTTTTCTTCATTTTTGTGCCAATTTTAACAAAATGTTATCTGTTTAAATTATATCTGCAGAATGAAAACTATGCATATGGTCTCATGCTTACCATTTTGAGCAGATTAGTTCTTATTCTAAAGGTTTCATTCTGATGTTTATTTAAAAGGCTATTTCAAATCAGATCTCCCATTTAAGTGAAGCTATCTGAAGGTAAAACATAGGAACATAATTTTTTTTTCTTGTTCTTTAATGACTATTGTTTGATTTTTCAAGTTAATAGTACACAGGCTAACTAGCTCATCGATTTTCTGTAAATTCTTGAACAAGTATCTCACAGTGGTTAGTGAAATCGCTTTGAGGTATTAATTTACTTTTGGTTAGAAACAAAATAGGCTTGGTGGTTTTAGGATTTTGCTTTGGTTTGTTTTGGGTTTTATTTTGTTTTTTGACAGGTAAGGAAGAATATACAAAATTGGATTGCAATAATTGTACAACCCTTTAAAGAGTCTAAAAAATATTGAATTGTATACTTAAAAATAAGTCAATTTAATGGTATTTGTTGTACCTAAATAAAAAATAAATTACAAAAATAATAAATATAACAAATTGATTAAACATAATATAAAAATTAAAAATCTAAGTGAGTTTGTACTTTTATTAAAATATTAATTTATGATCATCTAGGCTAGACTACATCTCAAATGTTAAAACCCATGAGGTAATAGCATTCTCTAACCAACAGCATCACTTCCAACCTAGATTATGCTACACTCACGTTGATAATGGACATAAATCTGTATCTTCTGTCAGTTACCCCACCCGTCATCAGTACACTGATGCCTCGTCTAAAAAACATTTATTAAAGAACCTGTATGTGTCTGGGGAAGAATAGAGAGTAAGGATGGAAAGTAAGCAGCAGTCTGGAAGGGCGGTGTGTGTAGTTTGCTGTTCCTTTTTTGTTTAGCATTTGGAGCTCAAGACCCTATACTGGTGTTCGTGTGAATGGAAAGACATTGGAACCACTGTCCCTTCTCATAGTGGGAGAAGGGACCTTTGTGTTAAGGACCCGAGTTCTAGCCCCTCATCTCTCACTACGAGATAAGAACTTTTGGGGTGGATTGCTGAATTTTTATATGAATAAGGTGGGGATGAAATAATATCTACTTTCCTGTATTATCCTGGTAACAAGTTTAAAAATGCTTTATTTTCATAGCATTGCGGTTGTACAGAATAGCAAAATGAAGGCTTCTGTGGGAGGTGTCAAGACGAAATACACCAACTTCTTTATCTGTTGCAACATGGGTGAAAATAGTGGGACACAGAAATGGCAATTATATGTCGTAACTTTGGAGAAAAGAGGAATTAATTTTGTTTGGCCTTTAGAAAATACAATAGTTGAGTAGGCGTGATGAGTCATGCCTGTAATCCTAGCACTTTGGAAGGCCGAGGCAGAAGGATTACTTGAGGCCAGGAGTTAGAGACCAGCCTGAGCAAGGGCAAGACCCTGTCTCTACAAACAGTGGAAAAATTAGTTTGGCATGGTGGTGGGCTCCTATAGTACTTGCTACTTGGGAAGCTGAGGCAGGAGGATCCTTTGAGGTTGCAGTGAATTATGATGATGCCACTAAACTCTATCTTAGGTGACAGAGTGAGAGCCCATCTCAAAATAAAAAAAAAAAAAGAGGTGGCGCCTGTGGCTCAGTGAATAGGGCTCCGGCCCTATATGCTGAGAGTGGCAGGTTCAAACCCAGCCGTGGCCAAACTGCAACAAAAAATAGCCAGGTGTTGTGGTGGGCACCTGTAGTCCAAGTTATTTGGGAGGCTGAGCGAAGAGAACTGCTTGAGCTCAAGAGTTTGAGGTTGCTGTGAGCCGTGATGCCATAGCACTCTACCAAGGGTGACAAAATGAGACTCTATCTCAAAAAACAAAACATATATTCTTGATTTGTTATTGTTGTCTTCTTGTATTAGGAATTATACTGACCTATTAAGGTTGAAGGCAGAGAAATCAAGCTTGTGTATTTTTACGTATATTTTTAAAATTTGGAGTAAGGAAAAAAAAACATACATTTAATTTATGGAACGATGATCCTAATTCTTCTTTACTTTAGAAGGCTATCTTGATCAAAAGTGGTCTTACTAATTAATTAGTATCCTTAAGCACGGGGTATTTAAATGCTTCTTTTAAATACTAATTTGGCCACCTGTATTAAGTGTATAGTTTACGTTAAGCACCCAGAGGGATGCCGGGGTTAAGAAGATAGAGAATGATCCCCTTTTCATGAAGAGTCCACACTGCCAGATATGTGTTAGTTACACATCTAACAGTAGCATGCCTGGCTATGATGTAATACATGCTGTAGAACAACATGAGGAAGTTAACACATCTAACAGTAGCAGGCCTGGCTACCATGTAATACATGCTGTAGAACAACATTAGGAACCATATTGGAAACCCTGAAGAAAGAATGATCCATCTATCTCTGGGAAGAGGAAAGTCTTTACAGAAAAGATGTCAGTCAGGCTAGAGTTTCAGATTGGATAATGGTTTTGCTAGACAGAGGCCAAGTAGGTCATACTTCCAGCCCTCAACCTAGGGTTGAAGACTACCCTTCAACCCTAATTAAAACATTGTAATTACCACTACATAGAAAGGTACGGTAGCACAAAAATGGTCTGCAGAAATATGAAAGTTAATAAAAATGGATCACCTGAAAATTACTGCCGCTTTCTATAATATCTTCATTCACTCTGGGAATATTTAAGCAATTAGAAAATTTTTGACTTTGGTAGAAAAGACAATACAAAATTATAATTTGTGGTTTCTCTTCAAAGGGACTTAAGGGATTGAGCAGTTATTCTTTAGGTCAGGAACTATGTCGTGTCTATCTGTGTCACCACACTACAAAACAGTTCTTTCTCCTACTGGCTGTACAGACCGTGTTGGGGAATTAAGGCCAATGGGAAAAACTGGTCACACACAAGGAAAATTAAGTGATTATATAAGAGTGAGACTTTAATAGAAAAGATATATTATTTGATATCAGGTGATATAATTACGTGATTTAGGCAAGATACTTCACCTCTTTGAATTTGAATTTTCTCCTGAAATGGTGTCATACTCTTTGACTCCACATATTTTAAAAACTAAGCTCATAATTTAAGACCAGGTTACACTTATATGAATAAAAAAAAAAAACTGAGTGTTATAGCAAATAACAAGAATTATAATTGTTATAGTCAACAATTATAAAAGTAAAAGCAAAAATAATTACTGTTTATCGAATATGTTTCATGTTCCTAGTACTTTAAAAAATAAAATGTACCTGAAAAGAGTGTCAGAGGCAAGTCACCGAACTCTGGGGGTCTCATATAGTCCCCTTGGGCAGCCAAGAGATTTGGGACATAAAACCTCTGAGAGCTCAAGTTCTCTGTGTTATTAAACGAGAAAACTAACAATATAATACAAAGTACATCACTTTGCTTCACTGTTCACTGCAAATTATCAATAGCTGAGTACTATGTCTATATATACTATAATTTTTAATGTGGCTGCTAACTGTTCTAATAGTCTGGAAAGCTTGGGAAGGAATTAGGATGAAACTGAAACCTCTTGAAAGAAGATAGGGATGGTTTCCTAAGTTGGACTGCCCAGGAAGCGAATACCTCCATAGAGATTAGTGGGCAGGAGTTTTATTAGAGAGAGCGCATGAGCTCCACACCACCAGAAGAGGAGGGAAGGCAGAAGGACAGCAGGGGGGAGGCGGCTGTGCTGCCATCTCACTGGAATTCCTGGTCAGCCCCGTGGGGAGCCCTCTACCTGTAACAGACCCTCAGGTTGTCCTACGTTGAGAGTTTTACACCCAACATTGTCCGACCCGGGCTGCAGGTTTCCCTAGGAAGCAGCAAGGTGTTATTTCTCAGATAAGGAAATTCTAAAAGGGGCAGAGAACAGGCGTCTGTTTTCAGGGAGCTATCTCAGCAGCTGGGCAAATATCTTTGGGTTTTCACCAGTGGGAATCCTAGCAGCCCATCACAACATCCATTACAGATAGTTAATACACACCAAAGAATCAGAGGGGCCAGTTCAGGGAGTGCTTACAGATTAATGGTATAAACTGAAAGAACGGTGAATGAGAAAGTTTGGTTTTAAGAGAAAGAACAGACCTTTCTTATACACTGAGGGAGACCTGGATGTTTTCCAGCAGGCAAGCAACATTAATTGACTTTCATTTAATTTAAACTTGTGTATATCTTTCACAGTGTATTTTATGTGTTATACACAGTAGTTTATTAAAAAATATATTTCTCCTGCCTAGCCTTAATTCCTGTGGGAGCACAGTATTAAAAAGTCATATTCTGGAAACATGAGAATCAGAACATCTGCCACTATGGTCTGGAGGCATCTTAATTATCTTCACGGATATGTTAGAGAGTGTCTTCCGGGAAGACCTTTCCTCACGACCAGCTTTGCTGTGGCACGGGCAAGTGGGTTATGGGCGCTCACATACTATGTTATTAAAAGCTGAAGTGAATGTGTAAAGGGGATAAAACAAGTATTGACACTATTTCACAGATAAATGTGGAGGGTTAGAAGGTTGACTTTACCAAGGCCATACGGTCCATTATATAGTGATGACCTGGATGATTGTGATCAAGTACAGTGGTTGCCTCAGAATCATTAAGCACTCGTGTAATCTCATCCTACACTGCTATCTTAAAAAACTTAGCTGTGGGCCCAGCGGGGTGGCTCTCGCCTATAATCCCAGCACTTGGGAGGCCGAGGCGGGTGGATTATCTGAGCTTACAGGGTCCAGACCAGTCTGAGCCAGAGTGAGACCTTGTCTCTAAAAATATCTGGGTGTTGTGGTGGGCGTCTGTAGTCCCAGCTACTCAGAAGGCTGAGGCAAGAGAAGTGCTTGAGCCCAGGAGTCTGAGATTGTTGTGAGCTATAATGCCATGTCACAAGGTGACAAAGTAAGACTGTGTCTTGATAACAAACAAACAAAAACTTAGCTCTGTAGTTCATTTTCTGAGAATTTGTAAAATGATTTAACGGTCAAGGATAACCACAGTTAAGTGAAAAGGGAACCTGAATAAGAAACATTTCTTGAGAATATTAATAACAAATATAATCTATGGGGAATAGCATTGGTAAATATAGAATTTGCCTTCTGGGTATGATTTTATTGTCCTCCTTCAAGAAACTTTAAAAATAGCCCTGCATGGTTTTATTCTTATGTTTTTCAATGCTCGGATCTAATTTCTCAGCCTAATCAAGATTTGTGTCAGTATTCCATTTACTTCAATTTGTAATATTTATGTAATCTTTCAAATGAAATATAATCTTAGAGTCATGTAATATGACATTATACACGAGGAAAATTACACTCCCAAAAGATGTAACCAAAAGTCATTCCCTTGTTGGAGATCACGTCTCTCACCGGAATTAATGGGACTTCGTGGTGCCTGGTTTTCACATAACCTCGATCATCTCTTTTCAATAATTAAATGGACACACATCAAGTGTGTGTCCTTTAATAAAACAAATTTCATTGAAGTTTGTACCTTTTCATTACTTAATAGTTTCTGAACTTGACATAGATTTTAAAGGAGCATGATACTAAGAAAATGTTTTTAAATGCACCACAGAGTGGAGATATAATTATTTCTCCACTAGGAAAACACAGATATGAATGCAAAACAGAACCCATTTTGTAGAGATGATGTTAATGCTATTAAAACATACACATGCATGGACACCTACACAATCTGCAGCAGAAAAGTCATTTGACTGAGATTCCTTTAACAATAAAACTGTTCAAAATACACATTTCTGCCGGGCTCACACCTATAATCCTAGCACTCTCAGAGGCTGAAGTTGGTAGATTGCATGGGCTCAGGATTTCAAGACCAGCCTGAGCAGAAATGAGACCCCATCTCTACTAAAAATATGAAAACTGAGGCAAAAGGATCGCTTGAGCCCAAGAGTTGAAGATTGCTATGAGCTATGATGCCACAGCACTCTACCCAGGGCAACAGCTTGAGACTCTGATTCAAAACAAACAAATAAACAAAAAACCCAAAACAAAATACACATTTCTTCACTTTTCTAGTCATTTTAAGTATCTGAAAGAGCAGGATTTAGTCATGCTAATTCGTGCCACAGGGAATGACATATTAGTAACTCATATACATTGTCTGAGGAGAAATTTCAGACAGTGAATTTAATTCTTTAATATTTAAATATTTTTGTAACACCATTAATATTAAAATATACATATGGACACATTTACATGTTTTCTTTAGTGGCTATAAGTAAGTAAAACATGTACCTTATGGAAGATGTTTTTATATTATTTTAATAAAATTTTAATTCAGGGAAATGCAACCATGTTGACGTTAATAATAAGATTTATTGAGCCCTTAGTAAATACTGATCACTTTACATCTAAGGAGTCATATGTTTGCACAGTTTCTTCACTTTCCAGACTGGTAATAGAAGTGTGGGGGTAAATTCTGTATTTCTGTGATGTGGCCGTTCAGTAAATGTATCATATGAACATAGGAATTTATAACATTCCTCACATATTAGTTGTGAAATGTTTGTCTTTCCTGTTAGACTTCACTTGGTAAGAAGATAGTACTGTCTTTGATTTGTTACATTTTGGGCCCCGTGTAGGTACTTAGCAAATATTTGTCGATGACATAAATTCTTTGTATAGTATGAAAGAGAATTTCTAAAATCATCTAAATCAGCCGTTCTCAACCTGTGGGTCGCGACCCCTTTTTTGGAAGGTTGAGAACCGCTGATCTGGATTATTCTAGGAGACATTCACTCAGATATATATAGTGTTATCTAAATTACACAGTGAATACATATGATCATGATTTCAAGTACTTAAATTCTGTTAATTTGGTCTGGAAACTGTAGATATATTTAAACTCTTAAAAGGAGTTTCCAGCCACAAATTTAAACAGAAATTTAGAACAAGTATTTAATCTTACTGTGAAACAGCAAAGGTGTAAACTTGCATTTTGAAAACTTTTATGATTCTCCTATTTTGTGATTCTCCTATCCTTTATGATTCTCTTATTTTAAAAACTTGCTGAGAACATTTAATTTCTAGTTTTATACAACACTGAGTGTAGGAAGAGCAGGAGCAGAGCCAGGACGGGTCCTGCTTCTATTAGTTCCCATGGCACCAACTTTTCATGCATTATTTCAATATCTCTCTCCTTTCATGGGTTGTATTTTTAATATTTGTCTGCTTTTTGTGGTTACGTGGATGCTGAAGGCTGCAGCACATACCTGTGTCATGGCTTTTCTTGATTAAAATATATATGGAGATACCTCTCAGCGTCCAGTATTCTCATTCCACAACTGAATTTGCCACCTCCCCTGTTTCCCAGTCCCAGTACCTTCCTAAGTTGCCAGTTCTCCCCTTTCACATATCATAAATATTTGTCAATGAAACTCTGATGCTTATGTTGGGGTCGGGGTGGCAAGTTGGTCTGCACACCATTCAGTGGACCCACTCTTTGCAGAGAGACCTTGAAAGGGAAGGAGTACAGAGTGTTGTCAGTAGTCTCTGGTGTTCTCAGTATAGTGTCTCAGTATCTTTCTTAAATTGTCTGATCTCGGAATTGCTACTCTGTGAGTAATGATGCTTACGTATCTGGGAAGCAAGAATTTTAATTTTTTGGCAATAACTCAAGAATACTACTGCTATGATTGAATTGTGTCCTCCTGAAATTCCTATGGTGAAGCTATATAACCCTCAATGTATTTGGACACTTGTCCTAAAAAAGAAGCAAATAAGATTATGGTTAAATGAAGGCATAGGGCGGGGCCCTGACCCTGTGGGATTAATCAGTGTTAGATTAGTGATTAAGATGAAACCCTAGGGAGTGCTCACCTTCCCCGCTCCGCAAACAGAGAGGAAAGGCTTCATGAAAACCGCTGGAAACCAGCGGTCCTCAGACCAGAGAGAGAACCCAGTGGGACTGCCGGCCGCTAGAACTGCAAGGAAATTAATTTCCATTTCAGGCGCCCAGTATATGGCGCTTTATTATAGCAGCCAGTGCAGACTGATACCCATCCCTGAGATAATTTAATTTTCCCCCATTATGTGGAAGGAAAGTGTTTATTTTCTATATGCATAAGGACAGCTAAGGCCTGAACACTTTATTTATGGGGCAAGGAGGGGAGTTGTAGAGATTTCATGCATTTCTATGATTTTTTACCCTTTAAAAAAGCACTAAACTTATGTAGTGTTTCTATAATTTTACCCTTTAAAGAAGCACTAAACTTACACAGTACATAAATACATTCCAGAATGGCCAACAGGAATGTTTTCCTTTCCGTATACAAAATAGTTTTTTCTTTTTGTTTTTGTAACTGAGCTAATCATTTATCAAATAAATTACGAAAGGGGCTACACTGATGGAAGCAGAACATTCACTACAAATTTAGTTACGAGCTGTACCCCTGAGTTTTGAGGTTTGAGCAGTTTGTAATATTCTCGGCAATGTTAATCTTGCAATTTCTACATGATTAAGAAGCAAGTGCTGTTTCAGGATTTTCTTGTAAAAAAAAAAAGTGTTTATAGCTCTGTATTTTGAAGACTTAATTTAAATTTATGACTTGCTACATTTAAGGCTCCTCTTCAAAAAATATGACTGCCCATTAGGATCATCATCCTCAAATAGTCCCTGATGATGGAATTATGTAAAGTAATTCTTATTATATGTTTTACCCTTAAGGGAAGATCCTTCATTTTGCTATCATCAGTTTGTGGGTGAAATGTTGTAGGAAAGTGAAAATCCACCCACTGAAATAATATTTATAAAGAAATAACCACTTTACTTTTAAAATACTTGTTCAAGTGAGGTATAGCAAATATGTTTTAACTAAAATCTGATTAACCAGAACACCTGCTCATTACTTTTAGGAGGAAAAGATACAAAAAGAAAGTTAATAGCAGTTAATATGCAAATATTTTCACTGTGTAACTTCAGGTCAACATGCACTGAATTTGGTCTCTTTTTCTGGAGGTCCTAGATAATCACAAATCCTAAAAATGACAATTAGAGTAGGAATACTATGCTAAGAATACAAAGTAACACATTTGTAAAAAGATTTCCAATATGAATTGAATCAAGAAGCAATTTTTGGTTAATCCTTTATTGACTGAAACTGGTTGCCTAATATATTTGGATCCATTGTATAAACAGGTTTTGATCTGTGAGTTGTTAATTATTTCTTATGTAGCAAGCTATTGTATCCATTTTTCTATTTGCTATTAAAGCAATAGCATTGCAGAGACAGATGCAGTTTCAGAAAATCTTCATTTAAGAACAAGTGACCAATAAACGTATTTCAGAGAATGAAAAGCCAGTGGATAGTAATTTCATCCATTACACTTGTAAAGACGAATGCACACGATATGAATTGGTTAATAATGGAGGTAATAATAAAATGCTGGGCCCAAAAATCGAAGTATATATTTAGGCCCCTCACCAAGTCACAGTTGCTATGCATTGCTGTCTTCAGCCATACCTATACCTGCCATCTTAAGCCCTGGATCAGATGAGGGACATAGCCTTGAAAGCTATGAAAGGTAGGAAAAGGTATTTCAGTCTTTAAATTTAGACGTGCATTTACTTGTTACTCTGTTTTCAGTACAAGTGTATAGAGAGAGTAAATGTTGATTATTTTATCCCTTGCTTCATTGGTGATGAATTGAAGCAAATTTGATTCAGGCAAGCAATCTAGTGGAATGATGCAGAGCCATCCAAAAAAACATCTGTACTAACCCACCACGGCAGCAAATTAGAGCTACACGGAAAAAGACATTGATCCACGAGGATCATTAACAGTTTTAACCAACTGATCCACGTAATGGGGAAAAGGAGAGAAACTGTCTAGATCCTGCTTTTCAGGTCTGCCAGTTACAACCGCCAGAGCCAGCTTGTTGCAATTTTGACCATTTTTATGATTTTGGTTCCCTTGGCACTATCATAAACAATGAACAAGGGTCCATTCAGAGGGAAAACCCAGGGGAAGAAAGAGATCTAAATTTCCTGTGCATCATTTACAGAGAGGTCAGTCCCGAAGGGAGGGATAATTGCTGCAACCCAACAAAATTAATCAGGAACGAGGCCGAGCGGATGATTTATGTTCTGTGACAAAGTACATGGCGGAGACGTACATATTGACCTGTAGCTGCTTGCCTTCTTTAAGACACCAGGACTACAAAAGGAGATTTGTGAAAAATAATTAGCATGGGTTTAAAGCACCCAGTTCTTAATTATCCATAGCATGTTGACATCAGATAATTAGTGTCCCAATTTTTAATAATATTGATCATTAACTTCATATAGAAGGGTGCAGAACGTCGTCTGAGGATAACATTTGTAATGGCAATTATATATGACAATGAGAAAGAAACAAAGATGCCAGTTAAATCATACAACTCTTATTCAAAGATTGCTAAAACTCTTGAAGGCAACGCCCTTAATTTCACTGATGTCAGGCTGTTTCACATTTGATCTGATGTATTTATGTGCACAGACAGTAATTATGTGCTTTAACTTCATACATTTTATGAACACAGGTGCGTTTCCATTAGGATGGTGGCAGGACATAATTGTTACAGATTTAGGAATGATACACCTATAGATGATGAGTTGATGAATGATTTTTCTCGGAACGAGGAATCGGAGCTATAATTAAAACGTTTGACAGCAAAGTCTTGAGAACGCCAACAGTAAGTGGCTTGGCAAAAGCACATGTTGAAAATTAAAAAGGAGTGACCAGGCCAGTTGAACAGGAGAACTGTCCCAGTGACCAGAGGGAGGGAAATTTTCTCACAGTCAGTTAATCATACAATCAAGTGTCACCAGAGGTCAATAAAATGAAGATAGATGAAAGTCTATTGAATCTGAAAATTTGGAGCCATGAGGAAAAGTTTTACTAGGCAACTTGAAGTAGAAAATACCATGTTTGCCATGGTTGAAAACAAAGCCTAACACTATGGTATATATAGTGTAAGTGCTCAATGTTGGCTGAACCGAATTGTCATAGATTAATTTTTATGCTGATTTCATATGACATTTATCAAACTGGAAAAGACTATAAGACAGAGAATGAGTCTGAATTTTGTTCAGAAAATATTACTGCCTTTGTTCTTCTCTGATACATTATCATAACCTTGTTTTCTCCTTGTTTTGACATCCCATTCTATTTTCTCACATCCTGACATCACCAAGAAGCCAATTTAGTCTCCCATAAATTTCATTGTTAGAACCTGATAACCTCAGAAATAAAAGGTCATAAAAGGAAGGTTGTTAATTCTACAAAGATAAACTATGTAACTGTCTTTCCTCTAACATGTTAATAGTCATTTTTGATACTAAATACTATAAAATCAAATGACTACACACATCTCATGAAGAGGCACGGTCTGTTACTATGTATGTGTGTTTATATACACACATATACATATGTTTACACACTTATACTTCATGTTACCATGTTTATTTTCATACTTTCTCTTCTTCTTTCTCCTTGACCTTTTGAATTGTATCTCCCATACCATGTGCTCACCTATAAACTAGTAGCCCCACCTTAAAGTTTAGAAACTTCATTCTTGGCATTTTCAGTTTTTGTCAATATTAATAAAACCTTTACCTGTTATTTTCAGTCACATTTCTATTATCTTTGAAACTACATTAAAAAAGAACAGAAAGTCAGGATGCTATTTTAATAAACCTTGGATATTAATATAATTTGTAAGTCACTCCTGGTACACCTGCTGCCTTAAACACTGGTCTTGGGTTTGAAGGGTACTGACTGACCTCCTTACCCTGCTATCTTGACTACTCTGTAGTTTCATTATTTTCTTCAATCCAGGGATGAAATGGATGATTGGATCTTAATTATAGTGTCCAGGTGACTCTTCTTTTCAGACCATTTTTTCTGGACAAGCCTCAGCTAATCTGACAAATCATGAGTAGTTTACTTTTAGTTCAGTTGGGATTAAGTTACTAAGCCCTGCAGAGACCATGTAGAGTGGTGTCCTCTGTTAAAATGCTGTGGGTGTTTCCTATGCCTGTTTTCTGTTCTAATTCATAACCTTTAGGAACAGAGAACTATAAACAGATAATTCTCTGACAGATGTATTTTAATATACTTAGAGCACTCCAAACACAAAGCTGATGTCTCACATTTACATATCTAAAATCTATATTGTGTATTTGCCCATAAATTTTCTTATTTTGGGAAAGAACTGCTATGTAAAACTTACTTTTTATTTAAAGTAATTTTAGAAATACCATATTTTGCCCTGCATACTGCATACTTTTTGCCTAACTTTTGGGGGGAAAATAAGTTTGCATGGTATACATGGGTAGTGCGGCTGGGCGGTGGGGAGCTCAGCAGGCCTTCCAGCTGCCATGCCCTCTCATCTGGGCCTCCCACGTGATGGGCTTCCAGTCTGAGAGTATCCTCACCTGGCATAGTGGCTGGAGGGGCTTTCAGCCGCTGAGTGCTACAACCATGGAGGGTACAGTGGCAGGCCTGGCAAGGTGGGCTGTGCCCTGAGCCTGGCAGCATGGACGGGACCCGGGGATGCCTGGCTGCCTACTGGCTGAGCAGCCTTCAGATGGCTTCTGTCCCACAGGCCACACATACAGCCATCTCGGCCATGGGCCTCTGACATGACAGGGAGGCAGGAGCTCCCAGGAGAGAGGGAAGAGGCAGCTTCCAAGAGCGGCAGCTGCAGGACGGCAGTGTGACCTACCCATTTACCTGGGTAGTCTTAGCCCTCCCCACCTGTGTCTCCCTGGGTGCAAGCTGAACATTTTCTCAAGAGGAATTTTCCTGAATGTTTGGGCCAAAAACCTGGGTGTACACTTTGCACAGGAGCACATTTTACACAGCAAAGGACGGTATTTCTAACTAGGCTAAAATATGTGCAGTTATTCTTTTAATTGTTTATCAGTGATGGTACAAACTAAGTTTGAATTTTTTTGATTGTTACTTAATTTTAAGGATTTTTAGATGATATTGGGCTAGATAGACTGTTGAGAGAATTTGAACTCAAATGTTGGCTTTTTTTGAGTTCAAATTGAAAGTATAAATTTTTTGAAAAATCAGACATTTATTTATTGTTTGTAATACCTGTAGTAAATCAATATTACATAAAGTTTTCTAAAGAAAACTTTTTTCAATTTTTATACTAAGGTTATTATTATTTCTTCTAATAGTAATTATCTTTCTTGTGAATTGCATGTGCCCTTCTAATAGATCATGTGATTTTACTGTGCAGCTTGAAGTTTGTTTTTGCAGACAATATGCATCTATTCTATACAGGTCAGTAAAAGCAAGGTATGTCCATTAGTTAGAGCAGGCAGATGAATGACATATAAAGACATATTTTCCAAATAACTATCATTTAATTGGACATTTTGTCTCATCTGTCTGCTCTAAGGTATATAGAAAACATATGTAAGAGAACACAATATAGAAATTAGATTTAGCATCCCTCTGGGTAACTGAAATCGTCACTCCATTGTAATGAAACACTGTTCTTTTATTGTTCTTAGACTGTAAATAAATGAATTGATGGTAAAGAATTAACAACACATCCAGGAAAACTTTATTTAATAATGATGATGTAAAATACTACTTGTGCCATTCGATTTATCTAATTTATAACTCTGTTTGATTACTCCAGCATGCCTTTTATCTGTAAGAATTGCACCCTGGGGACTAGTCAATTTATTAATTCATCACTTGCCTTCTTTTATGGTTGCAATCCCCATTATAGTATGAACATAGAATGATATTTGCTTCGGAAAGCTGCCAGCCAACTGGTTTCAGTCTAGCTGATCTTTTGTTTGTAGCTAAGGTCCTAATGGTTTTTCTGTCAGCTTCTGTTTCTAATAGGTTATGTTACAATCTAGCTTTTTGTCTTATGGTATCATGATGAGGCTAGACCAGCAAGAGTGAATTCCACACCTGCAATTACAGAATTTTAAAAAGAGCAAAGACCTGCTTCAAGTTAACCTGTAGGCTTTTTTAAAATGCCTTTTGATTTATCTGTCACCTGATCCATCAGCAATGAATAATTTTCATGGAAGGTGCACTTTAATTACATTCCCATTTGACTTGCATTATCAAGCCCTATCTAGGTAATTAATCTCACCAAGTATCCAATTTCGGCCCTTATTGCTGGCAGGCAGACCTCCTGAATTATGTGTGCTTGAATGGGTCTTGGGTCTTTTTCACCAGGCATAGACCCTGAAAGAGATCTCGGGCCTTCCAAATCTGGGAACTATGCCTAAGAATTTTTTTTCTTATATATTGTGAATATATTGTATTCAGCAATACAAGTATATTTCCATATTCAAAGAAACGTATAGATTATTGTCATCATGAGAATCATATTAAAATTGAGTCATCTTTCCTGGTCTGTGGAGCCAATATGCGTGTCATTTTGTATGTAAGGGATAGCTTCCTAACCGTGGCTGATGTCTGTATCACTTTGCTGATGCAAGCTTATAAGAGTTACCACCCCAAATTCAGCAGATGCTTTATTTTAGCTCAGATTTAAAGTTTGTATGAAATGAGGTAAATATTCAGATTTGATGTAGGTTACATCAAAATTAGAAGCACTTCCAATTATCCTTACTGTGTATTTCATTATATACTCTCTTTTCTACAACTTTCTTTATTTTGAATTAACAGATACCTTACTTTTTATATTTCCCCATATTATCATTTTATTTTTGAAAATTTTACTTATTTATTTACTTATTAATTAATTCATTTATTTAGAGACAGAGTTATTTGCTGCCCAGGCTGGAGTGCAGTGGTGCAATCACAGTTAGTGAACCTCAGACTCTTGGGCTCAACTGATCTTTCCCCTGGAGCCTCCTCAGTAGTCAGGAGTGCAGGTACATGTCAGCACACCTGGCTAATGATTCTGCTTTTCATACAGATGAGGTCTTGCTATGTTGCTCTCTAACTCCTGGCCTCAAGCAAACCTCCCAAATGCTGGATTACAGGCCTGAGCCAATACATTTGGCAATTTTCATTCCTTAATTTCCTTTACAGATTCATATCAAAGGTCAGTGATCTTACCAACATAGGTTATACACATACCCAATAAAACTCATTCTGAAATACATAATTTGCCTTTCTGTTATAGTCTTACTTTATCTCTGTTACAGAAATATATAAGTATTTTATGATTTTTAGATTTTTAAATAGAAACATTAACCCTGAGCTGTTTTGCTTTCTCTTTTATATATTCTTTTGCCATACATTTTAAAAAATGTATTGGCATGCCAAAATGTGTACGCAGTATTGTTTGAGCTGTCTACGTGGTCGGTAAATACGCCGAGCCACACAGATTATTTTCCTATGTTGAAATAAAATCAACTTTTATGTAACAGAACATCTAGAGAAAGATAAACATAAAAGACATACCAGACAAGCTGGATGCTGGATTCCGAATCAGAATGTTTGAATCCCACGTTGAGCAAGTTGCTTCTGACCTTGGGCAAGTAATGAGCCTCACTCCGTTATCAGTTAGTCTCCGCATTGCATGAAGCAAGGGTTTTATAAAATACAAACTTTTTGCAGTTGTGAGTTGGCGCTGCTGATACACTAGAATGGAATTTTCACAGCCACGCTATAAATTTAACTGTGACAAAATGTAGTCTTGGAAAAGTTAGCAAAATAATGCGGATTATGATGCGTAATTAATGTTGACTTCATTCTTACAATATGTAGCCCTCTCAATACCAGGTCTACTAAAGAATAATAAATGGTTGACTATTCTTTAAATAGGTAATGTTGACATTTTTAAAAACCAATTTCTGGGCAAAATTCCAGGAGGTAATGTAAGGTGTATTAGATACAATAAATTTCTAAAAATGAACTTTGAATTCTTAAGACATTGTCTCACAATTAATTAAAAACCAATTTTTATTGCTAATTTTTGTATAGTTATACATTTAAAAAAATGATGCTAAGTATTCATGTTATGTGTTATTTTTCTGCATTTTGAGGAATTTATGTAATATTTTGTTGAGACCTGTGGCAATTTGTGTGTATATACGTGCACATAAAATTTAACATTTATTTAATTTACCCTAAAATTAACAATCACTCCATATATAGAGATACATAGATACATAATGTATATTATAATGTATAATCTATATGATTTTATCTATTTCTTTAACAGAATGCATGGCTTCTTTCACTATTTTAGTTGTTATATATTATATTTTGGGGGGATAGAGAATATAAAGTAGGAAGAGAATGATTTTATAAGCAGAACATAGAAAAGTTTCTAAAGATCAATGATTTGTAGTTGTTTAAGCTTTTAAGGAATGTTTTGTACCTATTTCCATCAAACAAAAGAATAAAAAATGGCCTACTTTTGGTTTTATTATTTAATATTCAGGTATAGTTGATAACTTTGAAGACATTTTTAATATCAAGGAGCATATATATTTAAATTTAAAGCTCATTTATGACCCTACTTGGTGTAAGAGAAATATGATTTATTGAAATACCAATTTGGGGAGAAAGTTGAATTTTATTTGTATTTCTCTATCTATTTATTTATTTATTTAGAAAGAGTCTCATTCTTGCCCTGAGTAGAGTGCCAAGGAGGCAGAGCTCACGGCAACCTCAAACTCTTGGGCTCATGAGATCCTCCTGCCTAAGCCTCCTGAGCAGGTGGGATTATAGGTGCCCACCACAATGCCTGGCTAAGTTTTCTATTTTCAGTAGATAAGAGGCCTTGCTTTTTCTCAGGCTGGTCTAGAACTCTTGAGCTCTTGTGATCCACCTACCTCAGCCTCCCACAGTGCTGGGATTACAGGTGTGAGCCACTATGTTGGGACAGAAAGTTGAATTTTAATTGTTCAGAGGCTGGATGGGATCAGAAGCAAAATATTCCCTTTTGTAGCTCTGGAGAAGCTTGCTAGGTACCTGAATACTGTTCTCTTATTTAATATTTGATTGATTTCTAGCTATGAAGTACCTGTACTTGCATGTACACTCTAATAGATTATTTAAAATTATTAAATTGAAAAAGCAAGATTTAGAAAGCCCAAGAGATACAAAACACAAGAAAAAAGTGGGAGAAACACATGGTTTCTATGTGTATTCTCGAATCTGGGTAGAATAGCATGGGAATGGTAGCATCCCAGACCTTCCTGTACCTCAGAAGATTGTTTTTTCTCTGTCTTTTCCATTTCTACTCCCAGGGCTGTTTGGTCGGGATTTTTGGCAATGTGATGGTATTTGGGGGCTTCCTGTGCAAGGCTTCTATTCTATTTGATAAGTTATTTTCTTTCTTTGATTCCCTGTTCCCCACTTCCCCTCTCTACTCACCTCTTCTGTCTCCTCTAACTTTCCTCTCTCCCTCTCTCTGCCCCCTTCCCTCCCTCCCTCCTTCTGTCCCATTCCCTCTGCCCCCTCCCTCCTGTCCCACTCCCTCTGCCCCCCTCCCTCCCTCCTTCTGTCCCACTCTCTCTGTCCCCCTCCTCCCTCCCTCCCCCCGTCCCACCCCCTCTGTCCCCCTCCTCCCTCCCCCGTCCCACCCCCTCTGTCCCCCTCCTCCCTCCGTCCCTCTGCCCATCTTCCTCCCTCCCCCTTGTCCCACCCCCTCTGTCCCCCTCCGTCCCTCCCTCTCTCTGTCAGGCTCCTTCCCTCCCTCTGTCCCACCCCCTCTGTCCCCCTCCCCCCTCCCTCCCTCTGTCCCCTT